>APFE031397798.1:12239-27158 GCA_000404065.3 Pinus taeda | reverse complement strand
TCAGAGAACTGACCCCAAGGTCTATAGCAGATATTGAGGCTTTAGATGATGCATGCCTAAAGCATTGGGGGGATAAGAAGGATCTACTCTACTACCACACCGAGTTTGGGAACTTAAAGAGAGAAAATGGTGAGTTGTTGTCTGATTTTAATAAGAGGTTTAACCGCATGTACAACAAGATACCAGCTGAAGTAAAACCCACCACTACCTCTGCTAAACTCATCTATGTCAATGCCTTTGATTTTGACTTTTGTCTATTGTTGAGGGAGAGACGATTTGCTACCTTGGCTGATATGCAGGATGCAACATTGGAAGTAGAATCAAACATCATGGCTACAGAGAAGCTCAAGGGGAATGTTGATAGAAGGAGACAGAGGGGCGAATCTTCATCATCTTCAGATCCAAAGATAGATAAAATGACCAAGATGATAGAGTCATTAGCCTCTGAAATCTCCAAATTAAAGGTTGAGCAACACCCTGGAAAAGGAAGAGTTCCTAATACCTTTTCTCCTAGAAACCCAAATCCATATAGAAGAGCTAATGAGCAGTTGCAGATTCTGCAAAGAAGTAAAGATGCCAATGAAGACCAAAGGGTGAAGACCCCTTTCCAGAATGTAGTCATGGAAGAAGAGCAGTTTGAAGAAGATGATGAGATCCATTGTCTGGAAGACAAAGGGGGTGCCTCCTTTTTTACCTCAGTTGCCTATAAAAAGTCATTTTTCAATGACCAAATCAGCCAAGAGTGGGATGGTGGAGTTGTTCTGAAAACTGATGATCAACACAGATATGATCTGAGGTCAAAGATGAATAATGCCAAGGAAACTCTTGTTCAGAGAGTTGTTGTCCCTACAATACAGCAAGCTAAAAAGCATAAACGACCGGCAGTTGATCCCATCATCCTTAAAGCTCTAGCTCATGAGGTAAGAGGCCTTGACAAGTCTCCTTCTCCTTTCAGTTTTGTATCAGAAATTCAGAAGTTAAGCATACCTATACCTCTGATTGAACTAGTGAAGAATGAGTCCTTCAAGAGATCTATCATCGAGACCCTTGACCCTAAAGCCATCCAAGCCTCCACTGCCTACGTAAATCTACAAGACGACAAACCAGTTGTTGTTCTCAACCCAATGATTGAAAATTGTGATGACAACTCCCCATCATTCTATGTCTCTTTGACTATTCATGACAAAATCCTTCACAACTGCCTTCTAGACACAGGAGCCAGCCATAATCTAATGCCCAAGGCTATCATGGATGAGTTGGGTCTTGACATTACCAAGTCTTATCATGACCTGTTTTCTTTTGACTCTAGAAAAGTGAAATGTTTGGGATTAATCGAAGACCTAGCCATCACCTTGTCTCAGCTGCCCATGAAGAGCATGATGATGGATATTGTGGTAGCAGATGTACCCCCCCAGTTTGGAATGTTTCTTTCCAAAGGTTGGATCAAGAGATTAGGTGGGACATTGCAAAATGATCTGTCCTATGCTACTGTCCCAGTTTTTTGAGGTGAGAGTAGGAGATTATACAGAGAAGCTCAGTTGGCTTATATCATCAGTGATGAAGGGAATCCCACTAATCATCCCATTTATGTTGTTGACACTGATTTTGGAGCCTGTATTCTTCATATTGAAGAATCCCAGTTGGCCTCCATGTGGCTTAGGAAACCGGTTTGCCAAATCACAGAGGAAGAAGGCCCACAAATTTGGGACATGTTCTTTGATGGAGCTTGCTCTAAGGAAGCTGCAGGGGCAGGGGTAGTCCTTGTGTCCCCCCCACAAGAATGAATTCATTTATCTTTCAAGTTAACTTTTCAGGTCACAAATAACATAGCAGAGTACGAAGCCTTGATATTGGGCTTAAACGTTGCTAAAGAAATGGTCATCAAAGGTCTGAAGGTGTTCGGACATGCAAACCTTATCATTCAGCAGGGGAACAAAACTTTCCAAGCAAGCATACAAGGCTGAAAGCATACAAAAATGAGGTATGGAAGCTCACGAGTTCTTTTAATAGTTTCAACATTTCTTACATCCCTAGAATGAAGAACTAGCTTGTTGATTCCCTTGTTGTGTCTACTAGCACGTTTATTCCTCCTTCGCCTCCTAATTGACTTATGAAGTTCAGGTGAAATATAGACCATCTCTGCCTAACAATTTCAAATACTGGAAAGTCTTTGAAGAGGATGGTGAAATTAATAGGTTTTTACAAGTCATTGATGAATTTTCTGAAATGCACATTGACCAAGAAAACGAAACCATTGAAGAATGCAACCAGTCCAAGCTAAAGGATGAGATTGGTCAGGATAGAATTGTTCAACTGCCTAGTAACCATATACCCAAAGGATTGGTGCCCCTAGAGAAGCTGTTTGATCATAATGATGTACCTTATAAGCTTGCCAAAAAGGAAAGTGAGTCTGCAGTTCATAGACATAATGTAGGGAGTCCAGCCCATCCAAAGTACATAAATCTGTCCACTCACTTGTCTTCTACCCAAAGTTCTGAGTATTGCACCCTGATGAAACAATTTGCTGATATTTTCGCTTGGGAATACAGTGATCTTAAGACATAAGACACCAACATCATTCAGCATAAGATTCCACTAGAGAAGAACACCATCCCTTTTAAACAGAAATTAAGACCTATTAGCCCTCTCTTATTGCCTTTGATTGAAAAGGAAATCAAGAAGCTGCTGGATGCCAAGACCATAGTTCCTCTAAAGTATTCAAAGTGGACAACTAACCTTGTGGTAGTAAGAAAGAAGAATGGAGAAATCATGCTTTGTGTTGGCTTCAAGAATCTAAACAAATGCTCTAAAAAAGACAACTACCCCCTGCCTAAGATGGAACACTTGCTACAAAAAGTTTCAGGGGCTAGAGTCATGTCTTTCTTAGATGGATTTTCAGGTTACAATCATATTGTTGTACATCCAGAAGATCAGGAAAAGACCGCCTTCACTACTCTTTGGGGCACTTTCATATACTCCAAGATGCCTTTTGGATTGATGAATGCTAAGGCTAGTTTTCAGAGGGCCATGGACATAGTCTTTGTGGGAGAGAAGGACAAGTTTGTCCTTATTTACCTTGATGACATAACAGTCTTTTTCAGCAATCACAAGGACCATTTGCAACATTTAAAGAAGGTGTTTCTAAAGTGCAGATGGTTTGGAATTTCTGTGAACCCAAAGAAGTCACAGTTTTCCCTAGAAGAAGGCAAACTTATGGGACATATTGTTTCTATTGAAGGTGTGAAGATCGATCCAGCAAGAGTTCAAGCAATTCAGACATTGTCCATCCCAAGGTAAAAAAGGGACATCAATCTTTCCTGGGCAAGATTAACTTTGTCAGGAAGTTTATTCCAAACTTTGCAGAGCTAGTGAAGCACATCACTTCCTTGCTGAGGAAAGGATCATAAATAAAATGGACAGATGGTGCAAGAAGCTCTTTTGAAGCCATCAAACAAGCTATCATGGAAGCTCCCACTCTAATCAGTCCAGATTATACCAGGGAACTTTATATCTTCTCTCTGGCCTCTTATGATACACTTGCAGCAGTTCTATTGCAGAAAAATGATGAAGGTGTAGATCACCCTGTGGCCTTTTTCAGCAAAACTCTAAGGGATACTGAACTAAGGTATGACATTATTGAAAAACAAGCTTATGCTCTCATAAAATCTTTAAAGGCATTCAAAATTTATATTTTTCATTCCAAAGTGGTTGCGTATGTACCTTCAGCCTCAGTAAAAGATGTCCTAACTCAGCCAGATATTGATGGAAAGAGAGCTAAATGGATTGCAAAATTCATAGAGTTCAACATAGAGGTGAAGCCCACTAGGCTTGTCAAAGGCCAGGGCTTGGCTAAGCTTATGGCTGAGGAAAATTGTAGTTTGTTAGACATCAATTGCATGGGTTCAAATTATAGAGGTGAGCAGACAGAGGAAGCAGTAGAAGAGCAAGAGTAGAATCAGTTTTTGGCTGAAAATCTAGCTACTTGTGAATGGTATTTCAGTGTAGTTCATTTTTTGCAGAAGCTCGAAGTCCCTCCAGGGCTTAACTCAAGTCAAGTCTGGGCCATTAAGCTCAGATCAGACAAATTCTGCATTAATAAAAACCTGCTTTATTGGAAAGACCCATTAGGAATCCTCTTGAGATGTCTAGACAAAGGACAATCTGTGGAAGTCATGCACCAGTTCCATTCTAGCATCTGTGGAGGGCATCATTATTGGAAAACCACAACGCACAAGATCCTGAGAGCTAGGTATTATTGGCCTACTCTGTTTTCTGATGTGTTTTCTTTTGTGAAGTCTTGTGACAAATGTCAGAGGTTTGCATGAAGACAACAGCTAAAATCTTTGCCCTTGAAGCCAGTACACGCCAATGGTCCCTTCCAGTAGTGGGGCTTAGACTTCATAGGTGAGATCAATTCACATTCCAGTGGCCATCACAAATGGATCTTGGTAGCCACTGATTATTTCACCAAATGGATTGAGGCTATACCCACTAAAAATGCTAATCATCAGGTCATCATAAAGTTATTGAATGAGAATATTTTCACTAGATTTGGTTTCCCAACCAAATTAGTTACTGATAATGCAGCAGCTTTCAGGGCAGAAGAATTGGTGGACATGTGTGAATCCATGGGCATTCAGTTGGTGCCTTATACCTCATATTATCCTCAAGGCAATGGCCTGGCAAAATCATCTAACAAGAGTCTTGTAAGGATAATTAAAAAATTGTTGGAGGACAACAAAAAGAACAGGGATTCCAAGTTGAAGTTTGCACTATGGACTGACAGAGTTACCAATAAGAAGTCCATAGGAAATTCTCCATTTAAGCTGGTTTAAGGCGCTTATGCTATTTTTCCTATTCAGCTGATTCTCCCTATGGCCAAATTCTTGCAAGAAGAACAGGATGAAGAGAACGACATGGCGAAGAGAATGAGTAACTTGGTTGAATTACAGCAGATCAGAGAACAACTGGTTGAGAAGTCTAGAATTCATCAAAAGAAGATCAAAGAAACCTTTGATAGAAAGGCAAAAATGGACAGTTTTCAGGTTGGTGACTGGGTTCTCAAATGGGATGCATTGAAGGAAAAGAAGGGCAACCATTGTAAATTCGATGCCTTATGGACGGGATCGTTTGTCATCGCTCAAGTTCAGATGAACAATACGTTCATTCTACACAATTTGGAGAGGGAAGGTGTTTTTAATGGCCCAATCAATGGGGGGTTTTTGAAACTTTACTTCATATGAGGTTTTAAGGCCTTAATATTGTAATAGGTTTTTTTTTCAGTTTTTGTTTTTTATGCAAATAAACTCCATGCCCAATGGAACACTAGGAGATAAGTTTGTTTTGGTTGTTACTAAACAGACAATAGTCTGCAGTTCTTGAAACCTCACAGGGAGGCTTTCATCCCTAGAAGGAGCTAGTGCTAGCCCTGGGGTGCAATACTGCTATTTTAACGGAAATCTCCCCTGTTTTATCCCCGATGCTCCACGTCTCCTCTTGCTCTGCTTTGGCCATAAGCTGGACTTCAAAAATATTACTCTTGCATCTATAACTGCTTCAAGTCCACCTTGTAATCGCAATCGACAATCGCCAATGGTCGATGACCGATGGCTGATGCCGATGGTCGATGGCTGATGGACGCTATATGACATTAAGCCAAATTGCGATGTTGCATCGGGTCCAGTGTTGCAATCGAAATCAGCGCTTTGCGGAGGACAACCCTTTGGGCATTATGCGATGGGTGGATGCGACATACATTAAACCAGAGCACAATGTTACAGCGGGTCCGCGTATATGTATCGCAATCAAAGGTTTGGGGTGATGGCACATAGCCGAACCGCCGATTTCCACTGTCGCCGATATTTATGCCTGCTCCGATAGTGTATCATATATGCATGGTTTATCCGCCAATAAGGTTAAATGAATATATGATAATATATATATATATATATAATATATATATATATATATATATATATATATATATATGGGTTTTGGCCTTCGATAGCTCCGTTATGCTCTTTGCTCCTCTGATAGCTCACGATAGCTCTGTTTTGGCTCTGTTAGTATTTTTTTTACAGTGAGACAGGTGAACTGAAATAACAACATATATGGCCGAAAGGGGAAAAACAACAGCACAGTGTAGCCGAACCAACATAAATTGTCATGGAACGTCGCTGGCACGAGCAAGCCACCTGACAGCGCGGCAAAATTACCATAATTTGGTGACTGTGTTGTTAGAAAAAGAGACCTTTGAGCTCATGTTTGTCTAGTTATGGCATCAAGTAGTTAAAAATACAGAGGGGATAGATTAAGACATCTCGAGCCTTAGAGGGTTCGAGAGCATTGTAAAAGGCCTATAAATAGTTGAAAGTTCAAAGTATCAAGGGTTCAACTTTTGGAGACTGTGGAGACTTTGCTCCTCTAAGTGTCTCATCTTCATTCCAGTAATACAAGCTTCTTTTGCTATTACATGTTCAATTGCCATCTCCTCCTCTGCTCTAAGCTTGCACTTGAATAGGTTATTCATGTTTTTCTTCTGTGTCTAATGCCAGATAACTGTCATCTTATCTCTGCGTAGGTAAATTAGATTTGCAAGCTTCATTTACTTTTTGTAGCTAGCCATTCATATGTGTTTATGTATGCATCTGCTGGTACAGTCAGTATTCTCCATCTATCCATTGAATCTATAATCTATTGAGCATTAGTGGTCTAAAGCCTTGTCAAGCTGAGGGTGTTCATGCATGTCTGGAGTGAAAACATAGTTGAAATAGTCATCTGATTTGATCCAAACCCCAATCCATTCCAATAGTTCCGAGAACGATATTGAAGATTTATATGTTACCAGGCATCTCCAAGCTACAACCTAGGAGAGTTTCCTGGAGTGCTAATAGGTCCAATACAACCACTAGGAAAGAAGACGGGTGCGCGATATATCAATACTGCAACTAAACATTTAACCAGGTGGGCAGAAGCACAGCCAGTGAAGGATTGTACAACAGCCACTGCTGCAACGTTTCTATTCAAGTATGTCTTAACAAGGTTTGGATGCCCTAAGATTTTGATGAGTGATAGGGGTACGCATTTTTTGAATGAAACTATTAGCGCAATGCTTGAAGAATTCCAGGTGTATCATCAGAAGAGCACACCCTATCACCCACAGGCGAATGGAATGGTGGAAGCTTTCAACAAGATTTTGGAGCACACATTGACGAAGGTATGCAACACGCAGAGAAATGACTGGGACATGCACATCCCAACTGTTTTATGGGCTTATAGGATGACCTGCAAGAAGTTGAGAGGCCAAACATCGTTTAGGTTGGTTTATGGAATTGAAGTCGTAATGCCTATGGAGTATATCGAGCTAAGTTTACGTATTACAGCATTGACAGAGATGGTGGACCGCGAGACCTTGGAGGAACGGCTCGCGTAGGCCATGGAGTTAGAAGAAGACCACTTCCTCACAAGATTTCACCAGCAAGTGCAAAAGGAACGCGAGAAGGCATGACATGATCGCCATATTAAGCTGCGCACGTTCAAGGTGGAGGATTTAGTGTTGTTGTATGACAGCAAGTTCACGAAGTTTCTAGGAAAATTTCAAATGCACTAGTTGGGACCATATGTTATTAAGGAGATCATGGATGGTAGTGTAGTTCAGCTCGCGAAGTTGAATGGAGAACCATTCCCTGGAAAAGTGAACGGAAGTAGGCTAAAGTTGTACACAAGGGATCCTGCCCCTGCGCAATGACTATATGAAAATAGGACAGTCTTAGTAATCTAGGTAGTTACAAGAGATTGTGGGACTATAAACTACGCTGCCCAAATAAGTGAAAAACGTGGTATAGAGGTTGTGTGATGGATGACAGGGGCGCGACAGGTGAAGTTGCGCTGGATGAGTTGCGCCATGGAGAATGGTGTCGCACAAAGGGGTCCAAAAGTAGCCGTTGAGGTTACTATTCATGATTTGATGGCCAAAAATCTGTTAAGAGGAGTAGGTAGGCACTATTTATGGCAAAAATCTTTGGAGATCTGCCGCCAAAGATGCATTTATTATCAGAATTTGGGACAAACGGTCGGATTTGAATTTAGAACTTCTTATAACTTACGCGTGTTGGTGTGCCGAAGAACACTTTGCACTCTGAGAATTGTCTGGGCGCCTTGCTATTTAAATCTTATGAATTGTTAGTTCTGGGAGGAGTTCGTGACACACCCTTCATTTGCAAACTACACCGTAGAAGCCCGAGAGTTGTTCATAGAACAGATAACTACTACAAACCTCGCAAAAGCCGTAAGTTCTGAAGTTGTGGTTTCTGACGCGAAGAGCCTTGAGAGTTCAAGTATGGAAGCATCAACCCTTGTGCCTACTGCGCCGAGGTCCCCTAGGTCGAAGCAATCTTCTGCCAAAGAAAAGCATAAGAAGCTGATGCTGATAAGAATGTCACCGAGGAAGAACCCAGAGGCGCGATAGAACGAGAAAAAATATAAACAACTGGAGAAAGTGGTTGATTTAGAGGAGGAGGAATACCAAGGTGTAGAGGAATTGGATGCCGAAGAGGTTGAGCCTATCTCACGGCTTCCCGAGTATATCCCTTCGCGGAAGGGAAGAACCAAAGTTACCAAGGACCCATATTCCGAGAAGTTCACAGTTTCGACACCCCTATTGCCTGAACAGGTGGAATTTGAAGTACTACATTAGCACACATTCTAGTGCTGAAAATGGAGGATTGAGACCTCATGAACCATGAGAGGTTCCCACATTTAGCAACCAACAAATATATGACGAATATATACTATGAAGAGATGGGGGTTACGCAGTTGGAGCCCATGAAGTGGGTCTGAGGTGTTGAGCAAGCAGGGTTGTTGCACGTGCTCTGCGTGACGCATTATCATAGATCGACTATCAACACAGTATGTGTGTGCCATCTATTCACGTTGGTGCACGATGGGTGTCTATGGCTTGGGGAGCCCATCCCGATTATAGACATGTTAATCAATCGGATAATGAAGCTGCCTTACAAAGGAACGGACCCTGCCAAGGAGTTTGGAGGGAAAAGTGGGGAAAAAGAATTAGCAGATAAGATGAAGACCGAGTATGGACTTGTTAAGAAGTCGCAGATACTCTATCCGCTCTATTCGGGACCAGGCAATGCAATTCGCCACCCAGATTCTTGTGGGAAAAATCATGAGGAAGTGTCGTGGGGACGAAGTTCCGGCGTCAGTAGTATCGCTAGCAGCCCAGTGCGTGAAGGGTGTTCAATACAACTAGGAAAAATATCTATGCAAGGAGTTCCTCATGAATTGTCGGGAAGCTCAGGAAGAGAGCAAGTCATTCCATTATGCATGGATTTTATTATCTATTGTTTTAGTAGCTTAGAGATTGTTGGAGGACAGTCAGTTTCCCCCGCACAAGGAAGATTCACCCAAGGCAGCGAGGTTCACCTCGTTGTGGGCTACAAAGGATTTGGCAAGAAACAAGGAGTCGAAAATTTTCTGGATTCTAATGGAGATGGACCTTCGAATGGTTATCAATCAGAGGCCAAGGTTGTCCCCAACCTTGTTCATGCAATTGACGGCCTACACAGAGTTCAAGGCCGATTTCCACAATGTGTCAATCCGAACATGAAAGAAGCCAAAGCACATATGGCACAAGTTTCCCTATTTGGTATCTGAGACAGACGTGGAGGAGATCGTGGGGTATTGGCCAACAGAGTGGCACAAACCCACAGAGCTTGATGTAGGCACTAGCAAAGGCGTGGAAAGTTCTGCTGCGCAGAAGTGTAAGGCAACAGCTCAGAAGGTCGTGCAAGCTCTAGCTAAGCAGAAGAAAAAGGAAGTTGCTACTAAGGTAACTGCGGAGGAAGAACAGACGAATAAAGAGCGCGTCGCAAAAGAGCAAGCTGAGAAAGAACCCCTGGATATAAAGGAAGTCTAACAATCGGCTTCGTAGCACATTGATGAGCAAGAGCTTTCAGAGCAGGAAGGAGGCGGTGGAGAGGAGCAGAGCACTCCCTTCATCTTGAAGAGGCACAGGTAGGAGAAGACAGGTGGACAACAGAAAAAGCATAAGTCTGATAAGCAGACGCACATTGACTTGACGGTGCTTACAGAAGGCGATCTCGATGAGATCGGTGACAAGGTTAGAGACATGACCACTGAGTTGTTGCAACAGTTTGAGCAACAATATATGCAGACACTGGAGAGAATCCGAAAGGATCTGCGTGAGCTGCAGATTCAGGCCAACAGGATTCAGGTGGGCGTCGGGTAAGCGAGCGGGGTGCAAGCAAGCCTGACACAAGGAAGTGGGACAATCGTAGAACTGGAACGGACTCTGGACCTCAGAGTCATACCATTGCTAGAAGGGTTTGTTTGCACAAAATCAGACGAGGAACGCGTTGTGCTTAGTACAGTGAAAGAAATGAGAGTGAATTTGGTTGCGCTACTGCCCCAGACCCTCCACGCGCCGCATGAAGGGGTTTAAGATGAATTATGGATCAGAGAGCAGTGCACCGTCACATCGATCAGTGAGATCGAGGTGAATAATGAACAGAGGTTCACGGAGAAAGCGCAAGCATTGAAGGCAAAGGAGGAGATGCAACAACGAAGGCAAAGCCTAGAGACAACGATAGAGCAGGCCTGCAAAACAATGCCAAAATTGAACATCCCTGAGGATGCCGAAGCTTCGGAAAAAGTAAGGAAATTGGCTGCTACAATACGTGCATCAAAGGAGGAAGTTGGCAGGGTTACTTTTGACTTCCAGATGAAGATAGCAGAGTTGCAGTTGAAGTTGTAGCCAACGACTCCGCCAAAGGTATGGGAGAAACGCAGAGCAGCAATCAAGGAGCACACGAACACATTCGATTCCGTAGTCACTGACTGCGCATCGATGTTTGACCAAGCAATGGAATTATGGACAAATTTGCAGGAGGACCCGAATTTGCAAAAGCTCAACCCTAATGTTAGAGAGACACAATAGAAGTATGATGAGGTTCGAGCGACTACGAGCAATTTGGTGCCAATGCAATGCCTCACAAAGTTATAGGAAGGTAAGCAATTGCAGGCATTGACAAAAGAATTGCAAAGGAAAGAGGCCCTTCTAAAGGCCAAATTACAGTCGTGGCTAGAGGAAGCCTGCCAGCTTAGCAGTGGAGGGCTCGACAACAAAATATTTAATGGAAGAAGTACAACAGGTTGCAGCACTGTTGAAGATGCAGTGTTATAGGTTGAGCTTGGTGGTCTCCGCAGCAAGATTGAGGTGCCAGCTGAGTGACTCGAGGGCGAGTCACGATCTTTGTGTTGGGGGCCTTGTTGGGTTAGGGTCCCTAGGGTCAGTTTTGGGGTTAGTTAACGCAATTTTGTAAAAGATTTTGTAAAGAATGTAAAGTCTCCGCAAAATGTGGATGCGGAGCGCGCAGCTAGATAGGAGTCGAAGGGGTTTTAGCCCTTTGATTTGGGTCGATTTTAAGATTCTCCCATGGTCCGCAGACCATGGTATTGTATGGAAGAAAGCTATAAATAGTTGAGTCATAGCGATCTTAGGGATAACTTGGAATGAAGAATTGTGAACCCAGAATGAGTTGTGTTGTTTTCGGGAAAGTGTTAAGGCAAGAAGGCTCCGCTTCTTGTACTTAGGCGAGAAGGAGAAGTGTTAAGTTAAGGTATGTTCTATGCTAGAGCAATTTATTTAAATTTTCACAGTTAGCAATCACATCAGCATTATGATAAACTGCAGATAGAACATAAATATAAAACACAGAAGACAAGCCAACACAAGAGGACACAAGATGTGGCGCGAGCCAGGGACAAACCCCACAATGTGTGGGGAAACCCTTTGATCAAATCTTCTTTTATCTTCAAAGTTCAGCAGAGAAAGAGAGAGAGAGTATATTTATAGCAGAAATAAACACTTGACTTATCTAGATCTAGCATAGATCATTTCGTATAATGATGAGATCAGTTGAAGACATTCTGCTTCAACTGATTCTCAAGGTGACTCCTTCACCTATCATCGTGCTGCATCTCGTCCATTTGATGCACCTTACTGTGTACTACACCATGCTGCACTAATCATGATCATTATCATGCTGCCCATGTCCATGATCTTATCATGCTGCCCTTCATGGCCATGATCTCATCCATCATCATCATCAAGCTGCTCATGATTACATTCATCATGATGTTGTTCATGCTCCCTGCATCATCGTGCTTCCCATGCACATCATACATCATGCTTCTCATATATCATGCATCACGCTGCTTATATATCATGCTGCCCAGATGCTGCCCATATAACAATTTATATGTTTTCAACTGCGAGTATATATGTCCATTTTGTCAACCACATATATTTGTTGCGTATGACAATTTATATGCATTATGGACCAGCGTATATATTACTATCTAGCGTTTATGTTACAGCCCAATGATCAGCGTTTACATTCATCATAAATATGACTACGTTCATAATGACTATGACCCGTATATCTCTGCGTTCCATATAATTGCATCCATATTGAATGTGACCCGTATCTCTGCGTTCTATTCATCATAATTATAATACTGCATATTTTATATATCAGCGGGTTCTATGACTAGGTTCCTAACTGCGGCTCTTGACAGCGGTTACACATGAACAGTGTGCATATCAGGCCGTAGTTTCAAGCTTTGACTGTGGCTCTTGATTGTAGTCACAGTGTGTCAAGATATTTCATGAAACCATGACTACGTGTGCAATCAGCTACCTTTTATGACTGTGTTGGATAAGGTGTCCAGGTAGTGCGCATTACATCGTATGGAAACCTACGTGAACAGTTCTCCTTTTTGGCTGTGTATATATATATATATCTATTGTTGTGTCGTGGATTGCGTGTTATGATTGTGGCTCTTCAAGAGCAGATTCCCACGTTGACTGTGGCTTAGGGTATTTGCTGCAGTTCCATATATAGACTGCGTACATATGTTTCCATGTATAACCATGCTATCAGATTCATTGTGTGTATATATATGTTTCCAGGAGCAGAACAACATATGAGAAGACTTGTGAACATCGTACAAGAAGTCAACGTGTGAGATAGCTTCACTGTTATCCACTGCGTTGAGATGCCTTTATGACTACGGCTGGGTCTCCATAATTGCGTACAAGGTCTCTGCGTGCATCGTCATAAGCCTGCAGCTGCGGCTAGGGCATTACATCAATTAGGGCATCATCTAGGCCAGCATATTCTTTTGGTTTTCTCCTTCTCCAAAAACCCAAGACATGGAGAGGAGATCACCTCAAGAATATATATAAATGATATCAAATCCTCATCTATTTATACCAAAACGAGGATGATGAATAAACACGTCGGTTTGGGCTTCTAGAGCCTACATAAGAGCTGGTCGGCTTGATAATAATTACATAAACAAAACAAATTCATATCTCCATAAATACTTATCGGAATCGGATGATCTTTGGATCAATCCTACACTTCTCGACGAGAGGGATCCAATAAAAATATCAGCTACCATAAATAAGCTGACCCACATGGAGTTTGGCCCTAGTTGACAATTTAACACTCCCTCTCAACTAGGGAGAACTCCATCCATTGATCCATAAGCCCGACTGTACTATCTCTGCCATCAGTGCCCTGCACTGTTCTGCCCAACTTTGCTCAGTTCTGTTGGCTCTGCTCTACTGTGCTCAACTCTGCTGGCTTTGCTCTGCTCTGCTTAGCTCTGCTGGCTCTGCTAGCTCTGCTCTGCTCAGCTCTGCTGGCTCTGCTAGCTCTGCCCTGCTCAGGTCTGCTGGCTTTGCTCTGCTCTGCTCTGCTCTGCTCAGCGCTGCTGGCTCTGCTAGCTCTGCTCTGCTCAGCGCTGCTGGCTCTGCTAGCTCTGCTTTGCTCAGCGCTGCTGGCTCTGCTCTGCTGAACTATGAAGAAGAAGAATTGGTCGAGAATGTCTCATACCATTCTCTACTGACCTGAAGTCAGTCTCAGAGTGCGTACCACTGGTCCCAGACTAGTCTCAACCGACCCAAAGTCAGCGTCATAGTAGGTACCACTCCTACTACTGGTCCCAGACCAATATCGCAGTCTTAGAGAGTGTACCACTGGTCCCAGACCAGTCTCAGCGGACCCGAAGTCAGCGTCATAGTATGTACCACTCTCACTGGTCCCAGATCAGTATTGCACTGACACGAAGTCAGTCTCAGAGTATGTACCACTGGTCCCAAACCAGTCTCAACTGACCTGAAGTCAGCGTCATAGTATGGTACACCTCCTACCACTGGTCCCAGACCAGTATTGCAGGCTCAGAGAGTGTACTACTGGTCCTAGACTAGTCTCAACCGACCCGAAGTCAGTGTCATAGTATGTACCACTCTCACTGGTCCCAGACCAGTCCTGCACTGACACGAAGTCAGACTCGGAGTATGTACCACTGATCCCAGATCAGTCTCAGCCGACCCGAAGTCAGCGTCATAGTATGTACAACTCCTACCACTGGTCCCAGACTAGTATCGCAAGCTCAGAGAGTGTACTACTGGTCCCAGACCAGTCTCAACCGACCCGAAGTCAATGTCATAGTATGTATCACTCTCACTGGTCCCAGACCAGTCCTGCACTGACACGAAGTCAGTCTCGGAGTATGTACAACTGATCCCAGACCAGTCTCAGCCAACCTGAAGTCAGCGTCATAATATGTACAACTCCTACCACTGGTCCCAAACCAGTATCATTGATCCTAGATCAATAGAGGTCATCCTAGCGTAGGGAGTATGGTAGATACAACGATGCGTCCATCGATACTACTATGGTCCCTAACTTCATTTCCCTGCTCATTGATCAGATGAGAGGTACTCCCCATGAGTCCCAGACTGCATGGGTAGGATGCCTCGACAGGAGAACTTAATCAATCCTGTCCTCACAGGAGAACACATCAATCCTG
>APFE031397798.1:0-11962 GCA_000404065.3 Pinus taeda | reverse complement strand
CTCGACAGGAGAACTTAATCAATCCTGTCCTCACAGGAGAACACATCAATCCTGCTACAATCGCCATGGAGAACACATCAATCCAGGCCTCATAGGAGAACTAATCATCCTGCTACAATCGCCATGGAGAACACATCAATCTAGGCCTCACAGGAGAACTAATCATCCTGCTACACAGGAGAGCGAATCATCCTGTTCCACAAGAGAGCGAATCATCTTGTTCTAGTGCACACCACCAGGGGAGGTTGAGTCACCATGTGGTCGTATGTTGCTCCAGTAGAACTGCAAGCCCCCAGAGCTCCCAGAGCTCAATGTATGCAACATGCAAGACCCTTGTACAAGGGTTTCTTGACGACTCCAAGTCGTTTGGAAAACTCACAAATTTGATCTTTCCACGGGGCTTTGACAAAGTGTATCAACTTGTACATCATCTTAATGCGATGGAGCCTCCTTGCTCATCGACTTACCATATCCCAGATAAGACAATATTTGATGTCTATCTGCTGGAGCAATTGTCAAATACGGGATTCCTCAATAATCGAATCCCACCTTTGGTTGTCACAGAGAATCACAGTGGTATTCATCATGTGTACAAATAGCTCACTGAAGAGCTTCAGCAACCAGACTGCCTCACAGAAGGCTATACTATCAACAATGTATTCTGCCTTGGTGGTGCTTAGAGTCATCGACTTTTGCTTCCTGCTTACCCAGGATATCGAGGCAGATTCCAAAGAGAAACAACACTGAGAAGTGCTCTAGTGATTCTCCATACTGCCTGCCCACTCATCATTCGAATAATCATGTGGTTTCATATTTCCAGCAGTGTATCTCAATCCATGAGAGATTGTGCCCTGAAGATATCTCAGAAGATTCTTAGCACCAATCTAGTGAGGCTCAACCAAATATGAGCTCACCATGCTAACTGCAACACAGATGTCCAGACGGAGGTTCTCCAAGAACATCAACACGAATGAGTTTATGAAACTCAGAGGCATTTCCCAAATCAGGTCCGACATCACTACCATATAACTTCTTGAAAGTTAAGATCCTCGAGGTAGTCATATGCTTGCAGCTCATCTTTCCACATTCAGAATCTAACTCCCTCTGTCTCCTATAAATGAGAGGGTCTGCACCTGTCAGACATAGGTGCCGGTACGAGAGGTTTGTCATCCACAACCTTCGAGTAATGGTTTGGATCGGTTTCACTCCTAGTGAATCTCAGCTACATTAGACAGCTATCAATCCTCTCATACTATGCTCAAGGTGTTTTGCTTCAAGCCATAGAGGGCTTTCTTCCACCTGTATACATGAGATTCCCTGATCATTTCTCAAATTCCTCGGGTTGTTCCAAGCCTGTGGACCTGTTGCATGAGGGGAATGGTCCCCTTATAATATTTTCCTTTTGTACATTTCAAACATGTACCCTCATGCTCCTTTTTGAATTCAGGCATCCTAGTCACTATTTGGTGCTGAGTCAAAGGACATGGTCCCTAGTGGACTTTCTGCAACTTGATACAACCCTGAACTCAAAAACATCTTTGAAAGATCTATTTTCAAACACGTACCTTTCCATCGATAAGTGCCATCCTGTAACCTTTGACTTCCATTTCTAAGATGGACATCAGGTTCTTCTTGCGATTAGGTACATAAAAGAGATTCTAGGGTTCCTTGCTTTCGTGGAAGAGTTGACCATTTCCTTGATGACCTGCATTACCAGTCATTCCTTTCATCATTGAAGATGTCCCAAGAATGATTGTTATCTTCATCAATAGATGTGTCTCTGCCATTCGGACACTCCTTCGCATAACGGCTGAACTTATTTCAATAAGGCATCCGCCTTTCCTTCTACCTTTAGATCCGAACTTCCCAATGAAGTGATCTTTAGATGGGTCATCAGAAACTTCCGCTACGCCATTTGGATAGCATTCTCTGCTTCGACTTCACCCTAGGTGAATTATGAGGAACACATTGATCCTTCTGTCTTGTCCCAACTGCCTTTGGTGATTGCTCTTTCACTCTTGCTTGGGCTTTGTCTTCACCTCAGCTCTGATACCATGTTAAGTTTAGGTATGTTCTATGCTAGAGCAATTTATTTAAATTTTCACAGTTAGCAATCACATCAGCATTATGATAAACTGCAGATAGAACATAAATATAAAACGCAAAAGACAAGCCAAGACAAGAGGACACAAGATGTGGCGGGAGCCAGGGACAAACCCCACAATGTGTGGGGAAACCCTTTGATCAAATCTTCTTTTATCTTCAAAGTTCAACAGAGAAAGAGAGAGAGAGTATATTTACAGCAGAAGTCAACACTTGACTTATCTAGATCTAGCATAGATCATTTCGTATAATGATGAGATCAGTTGAAGACATTCTGCTTCAACTGATTCTCAAGGTGACTCCTTCACCTATCATTGTGCTGCATCTCGTCCATTTGCTGCACCTTACTGTGTACTACACCATGCTGCACTAATCATGACTATTATCATGCTGCCCATGTCCATGATCTTATCATGCTGCCCTTCATGTCCATGATCTCATCCATCATCATCATCAAGCTGCTCATGATTATATTTATCATGATGTTGTTCATGCTCCCTGCATCATCGTGCTTCCCATGCACATCATAAATCATGCTGCTCGTATATCATGCATCATGCTGCTTATATATCATGCTGCCCAAACGCTGCCCATATAACAATTTATATGTTTTCACCTGCGAGTATATGTGTCCATTTTGTCAACCACATACATTTGCTGCGTATGACAATTTATATGCATTCTGGACCAGCATATATATTACTATCCAGCATTTATGTTAAAGCCCAATGATCAGCGTTTACATTCATCATAAATATGATTACGTTCATAATGACTATGACCCGTATATCTCTGCGTTCCATATAATTGCGTCCATATTGAATATGACCCGTATCTCTGCGTTCTATTCATCATAATTATAATACTGTGTATTTTATATATCAGCAGGTTCTATGACTAGGTTCTAATTGCGGCTCTTGACAGCAGTTACACATGAACAATGTGCATATCAGGCCGTAGTTTCAAGCTTTAACTGTGGCTCTCGATTGTAGTCACAGCGTGTCAAGATATTTCATGAAACCATGACTGCGTGTGCAATCAACTACCTTTTATGACTACGTTGGATAAGGTGTCCAGGTTGTGCGTATTACATCGTATGGAAACTTGCGTGAACATTTCTCCTTTTTTTTTTTTTTTGGCTGTGTATATATATATATATATCTATTGCTGTGTCGAGGATTGCGTGTTATGATTGTGGCTCTTCAAGAGCAGATTTCCACGTTGATTGTGGCTTAGGGTATTTGCTGATTCCCAGATTCGCACGAACACTGAACCTAGTTACATTTTCCAACACTCCCTCTTAACTAGGGAGTTATTCATAATATACAAATATAATGGAAGATCTCAAACTATATGAACAATGAAGAACTTTAGGCACTGCAATGCCATGGACTAGATTCCTGACCAAGGCAATCTACCCATTGGTTTCTCATCAATTTAGGCACTGCAATGCTACAGACTAGATTTTTGACCAAGGCAATCTATCCGATTGGGAATAAGGTGGACTCAATCTTTCAGCCTGTCTAGGTACCATCAGGCTTACTTGCTAACCACCAACCTAGGGACCTAGGTGCGTATCCATGGTCAGAGCTCTACGACCCACGCCCCCTTCCCTACTTTGGGACCTAGACATCAACAAAAAGTGACGGCTAGATGTCCTCCCAGGCAATGCTTCACTCGCAAAGCCTCAACAAATCTCTTCCAATTTCCTATCATCAATACAATCAACAATATCTACCACATGTTCATCTGTTGAGGCATACTCCAACTTCATGATCCCATCTTGCACCAGGCTCCTAATAAAGTGGAACTTATTGTTGATATGTTTCGTTCTAGCATGAAACACGGGATCTCCAGACATTTTGATACAACTTTGATTGTCACAATTAATCACAATAAGACCCAGAGACTTCTCGAACAAATCTGTCAGAAGCTTCCTTAACTAAACAACCTCTTTCCCTTCTTCAAATGTAGCCACATATTCTGCCTCAGCATGACTTAAAGCAATGGGATCTTGCTTCCTACTCATCCGTGAGATCATAACAGCTCCAAGACGAAAACATCTTCTAGTAGTGATCCTTCCATCAGTCTCACTGCCACCCCAATCAAAATCTGTGTAGCCAATTAGCTTGACTTCTTTACTATCATACTTTAGGCAGTGATATATAGTGCCACAAAGATATCTCAATATATGTTTGGCGGCTATCCAGTGATCATGACAAGGTTCCAATTGAAACTGACTAAGAATGTTTATTGCAAAACATTTATCTGGTCTAGTATTTATTAGATACATTAGGGAACCCACCAACTGTCGATAGAAGGTAGGATCCACGAGACTAGAGTCAGAGTCCCTCAATTTCTTGAGATTGGTGGTCATAGGAGTCGTCATCTATTTGGAATCCATCATCCTGAATTTCTGCAACAACTTGATGATGTACTTTCCTTGCCCCAAATATATCTCCCTAGGTCTCTGTCATAGTTCTAGACCCAGGTAATAGTGCGTCAATCCTATATCCTTCATTTCAAATTCAACTGCCAACATCGTCTTGCATTCTTGAATTCTTCGCTCCACACCTGTGATGAATTGATGATCCACATATAGTATAATAATGATGGGCTCATTATTCACGACCTTGATGTAGAGATTTGGATCAACAAAACTCTTCACGAACCCAATTCTGAGTAGATATGCACCCATCCTTGCATACCATGCCCTTGGTGTTTGCTTCAAACCATATAGGGCCTTCTTAAGTCTGCAAACATGAGAGTCCCTGCTATTAACTTCAAAGCCTTCGGGTTTTTTGATATACACTTCCTCATCAATGGTCTCATTCAAAAATGCGGACTTCACATCCATTTGATGGATATTCCAACCCATTGTAGTAGCCAATGAAACCAAAGATCTTATGGTAGTGTACCTTACTGTGGGTGCAAAGTTTTCTTCATAATCAATGTCTTCCTTTTGAGAGAAACCCCTCGCAATGAATCTCGCTTTGTTCTTGTCTATACTTCCATCAACAACATGTTTGATCTTATAAATCCATTTGGAGGTGACAACCGATTTGTCACTAGGTCTAGGAACGATTTCCCAAATGCCATTCTTCATGATAGATTGATATTCTTCCTGCATCGCTTTTTTCCAAACCTCTTGATGGGCAACTTCCTTGAATGTTGATGGTTCAACTTCAATTAACTTCGTCATAGATGCAACATAACCATAATATCTCTTCGGTTTCTTACTCTCCCTTAAGGTTCCTTTTGCAGCTTCATGTCCTTCAACATCTTCTAATGTAGCTTTTAACCAATTTGGCATTTTCCTTGTGGCTGGGATAACCACCGATTGAATAGGCTCACTTAGTTCTTCTTTTAGATTTGTAGTAGGGTCGTCATAATGAACTTCTTCTTCTTCAAATATGTGAACTTCTTTGTCATCAGAGTAAATAGGAATATCCTTTGATTTCTTGTATGCTTGATTTTCATCAAATATGACATCCCTGCTTACTTCAATATGTCTTAAATTTCCTTGATGTAGATTCTATATGCTTTTGAGGAGAGACTATATCCAACGAATATTCCCTTGATACTTGTAGAGTCCAACTTCTTTCGCTTGTTCTTTGGAACATGGATGTACGCCGGACTTCCAAAGATTCATAGGTGATCCACACTTAGCTTCTTTCCTGTGAATACTTCTTTGGGTGTTGTATTATCAAGAATTTTATGAGGACTTTTATTTTGAATGTACACGATTGTGATTGTTACTTCTCCCCACAAGAATTTTGGTAGGTCTTGATCAAGGAGCATAGATCAAATGCCTTCTTTAGTTGACATATTCTTCCTTTCAGCCAATCCATTATGTTCGGGATAATAGGGAACAATGAGCTCCCTCTTAATACTTGCTTCCTTACAATATGCAATCAAGTCCTTAGAAGTGTATACCCTACCATTGTCAGACCGAGTTTTTATCTTTCTTTCGATTAGGGTTTCCACTTCGGACCTAAACTCCTTGAACTTATCAAATACTTCATCTTTTTTTTTGAGGAGGTAGAGCCATGTCTTTCTAGAATGTTCATCAATGAATGTCACATAGTAGAGATGACCTCCAAGTGATTTGTCAGACATGGGCCGACACACATCAGAATAGGTGAGGTCTAATATCTCTTTAGACCTAGTTTCACTATTTGGAAATGGCTTTCTTGTATGTTTTCCCAAAGAGCATCCCTTGCACATACCTTCCTGATCTAATTTCATAATGGGAATATTATGAACCAATTGACTAAGAGTAGGGATGACCATATAATGTATATGACCATATCTCCTATGCCATAGCTCAATAGGACTTATTTCCATATGAGCCAAAGCTTGATGAGGTGGTGTAATGAATCTATAAAGGCTTCTTTCACGAACTCCAATAACCCTAGCTTTATCAATGCTAGAGTCTTTTCCCCCAACCAATACTTTTCTATCAACAAAAGCAACTCTTTCCCTTTTATCTTCTAGACAAGAAATATAAAACAAATTCTTTTTCAAACCTGGAACATATAGAATGTTGTCGAGGCGCAACTTTGATCCATTTTCTAGCTTCAATGATGTTGATCCTAGGCCTCTAACAACATAGCTTTTGTTGTCACCTAATTCCACTGCTTGACAAGATGGCTCCTTTGATAGTGTATGAAGTTGTTTACTTTCTCGTGTCATGTGTCTTATGCTCCACTATCAGTGATCAATGCGTTGTCATCATTAAGAGAACTTGTAAGAGCAACCAAGAATCCTTGACTTTTGACCTCGTTGAATAAGTAGTAGATGACCTTCTTGATCAAACTTCCAATAGTATTGATACCCATTCTTATGTAGTTCATCAAAGAGGGAGAATCCATGCCAACAAAGTGATCTTCGACTTTTCCTGACCTTGGCTTTGATACCTTGTTGGAAAATCAATGCAAATAGATTAGGGTTTGATTCTCCTTACTTGATAATTAGTTGTGAGTTATGTTTTCTTCGTTTACTTCTTTATTATCTTATCATATATCAAGCAATTACCATATTATGTGCCTATGAAGATCACAAAACAAGAGACATAAGATGTAGGCACTATGTTAGGGCAAACCCCCCTCAAGGGGAAATCCCAGTAAAAAATTCTCTTCCTTTTAATAGTATTCTTTGAGACTCTTCACCCTAGACAAAGACCAAACCTTCCATCCACACCAAGTCAGCCTCTCAGATATTTGACATCTTTCCAACAACACTTCCTTCTCAGCAACTTTGACTATGCAGCAACTTTTGGCATCAGGTAGCAGCAAAACTTGGAAAACTTCGATCTCCCAAACTAGGGTACGAAATAGAGAGAGGGGCACCAAAAGTTTGATTTTCTTCTTTTCCATAGACTCCACCCAACTCGCACTTCCTTTTTGCTTCCTTAGACCCACTTTGCACTTTTCCAGCTTCCTTAGAGATATTGAACTTGCTTGAGATAAGATGCTCCAAATGAATTCGACCTGCTTCTATTTATAGGCTTCAAGTGAGGTCAAATTAGTGTCCTTAGGCCGACTTGATGTGGAGGATATATAAATTATATTTGACTCAATAGTAAACCTTTTTACATGATTCAAAAGCCCAAGAAGGGTCTTTTTGAATGTACAATGACTCTATAAACTCAATAATAATCCTAAGAATCCACAATTTGGACTTTGACTAATAGAATGATGACCCAAGCATGAAACCCATGCTTTAATAAGTCATTGATACAATAATACAAATTCTTTTCTTTATTCTTTTGACAAGTACATTTCATGATGACTCAAAATACATTAATGGAGACCAAACCTAGTTAAATTTTTCAACACACATCTCTCGAGCATCTTCACAATGTATTTTCCTTAAGAAAGGAAAATCTCACTTGGCATTTGCTAGACCTCCAGGCCTAGGAAATGTTGAGAAATCTAGGCATCAAGATTAGTGTTGAAATTTTTAAGTTTATCCGTTAGAAATTATTCTTGTACTATTTGATTTATTTCTTCCTACTTGTTCAGTTACTTAACAAGTTATTTACCATGTAAATACTGAAAATAAATACAATACAGTATCAACACATACAGAGCATCAACTGAAAGAAACAAGCACATAAGTGATACCGTTGTTTTTGGACTAATGTCCCCGGAAAAACCCAATGCGGAAAAACCGGTGCAACTATTCAGAGGGTTTTATTATTATGCAGTTTTCAGAATACAACCTGGGTGCCAGAAATGGCTCACCCAATAGAGAATGCCCTCGGCAGTAGTACCTCTCATTCGGAGACAGATATTCCGCCTAAATCACCGGATGAACGATCCCATAGCAACAATGCAGCTTCTGCTGCTCTGCGTCACTCTGATAGGGATGCGTCACCCTATCCATCTCTCCAGCTCCAATTTGTCCCATAAAAATCTCCCAGCACTGCCTTCAGGGCCTGCGTCAACGTCTCTAGCCCAACGTCAACCTATTTGGCCCAGTGTCAGCCTCTTGGGGCTCTGCGTCAGCCTTTAGAGCCTCTGCATCTCACACGCTGGCCCTCTTTGGCTTTGCGTAGCTCCTGACTGCCTCTACATGGCCTCTGTTTGCCTCTGCGTGGCATCTAGCTGGCTCTGCGTCAACCTCTCTTGCCTTCTGCGCTGATCCTCTTGGTACTAACTCTACCTCTTTGCTATGTATTCACTGCCCCTCAGCTGCAACTCAGATCACTTCACTCAATTTCCTCAGCCAACCTTGCCCTAAAAAATCGAGTTCTTGATCTCTCTTGGTGTGTTCTCCAACTGACTCTCAAGCCTCCTCTTATACTTTTCTCGTTGGTCCATCAACGACTGAGATTAAATCTCTAATCAACGACTAAGATTAGATTTGGCTTGATCCATGACTTTTGGACCATTCTAACCCAATTTTATATTAATACCCATTAATATTTTATTTTCCTAAGTTTAGACCTAGGAACTCCATTAAAAATATTAATTATTTTAATATCTCTCAAACTGGTTAGATTCTGTCCAAACCATTTCTGGGTCTGGCGATCTCATGTGCTTTAGCCTCTCCACCAATTTTCGTGGCTAGAGCGCATCTGATGCTACCCCAAATCAACACTCCCTCTTAGCGAGTACTGTGTTTTAGTATTACTCCTCACTGAGTATCACCTTGATCATCCAGCATCGGTCCCTATGCTGATACTAGGCCTCGCCCCCCAGCATCCTCTGCACTACTGCATCATGTACTGCTACCCATGACCCTTCCACTGCCACTGCTGCATCCGTACAACATCTCCCTCTGCATCCGTGCTGCTGCCCATGGTCCTGCCATTGCCATTGCTGCATCTGCACTGCATCCCCTCTCATCATGCTGCATCGTGCTGCCCATAGCAGTGCCACTGCTAAGTGCTGCACTGCAACTCAGTTACTGAGAAGTGAGTAACTGATCCTCCCAATTCTGACATCTCGGTTAGCCTAGAAACACTCCCTCTCTGACCTCTACGCTGCTGCAACAACTCCATGAATCTCACACTGCTGCCTCACGCTATCCTGGGACTCCTGCACTGTAGCACTCTCTGTCGCTCCATCCGCATCCGTTTCTACCGACATCTGCCAGTCTTGCTACTTCTCTTCGGGGCTCCCGTAGCAAGGTATAATCCAAGAGGTTGGGTACCTCAAGGATCCTGCCCCTCATCGTCTTTAGTCTTCCTGATTACAGCTCAATGTCTCCTCACTTCCTCCCAATTGGCGCATGAGCACTCATGGCACAGTCGTCATCTGTCTCCACTTCTTTCTCCGTCCTCGCTGGCGCTGTCTTGGTCTCAAGAGCCTCTCCCTTGCTCTTCTTCCTCGGAAACTGGTTCGCATAGTGACCCAGTTCCCCACAGTGGAAGCATTTGACCTTCGAGAGGTCTTTCTTCTTCTGTTTATCCTGCTTTCCCGCAAATGCTAGGGCAGCATCCTCCTCTTCCTCCTTGATTTTGACCCCTTGCCACTGCTTCCCGCCTTGGTCAGCGGTCTGATCTCTTCTTGACGAAGAGCCGCCCACAGTTCCTCCCAATTCGGAAGGTTCGACCTGCCCAATAAGATCTGAACAAATACCTCCCAATCCTCTGAGACTGCGTTCATTGCGGTCCTCATTAGCATCTCTTCATCCAGCGTGGCCCCTATGGAAGTCAACTGGTTTTGGATCTTTATCCATCGTCCGAGGAAGATATCTATCTGCTCTCCCCTCTACATTTGGTGTGATCGCAACTGATTTTCTAGAAGCATCTTCCTCTGCACGAAAGTATGCTGATACAACTTCTTCAGGGCATCCCACATCTCATTTGTCATGACCTTCTCAGCAATATGTGGTACCACGTGATCCTTGACCTCGTCAAGAATGATGCACTTAGCATTGGCCATTGCCTCTTCGTACTTCTCATTTTTAGTCGAGTCAACTGGGATCGTTATCGTTTTCAAGGCGAATTGTTTGATGTGATACCTGTTTAGAACGAACAAGATCTTGGCCTTCCAATCTACAAAGTTCAAAGCTTTGTCTAGTCTATCCTAATCTCTTAGCCCATTCACTGCCATTTTGCTACTCCTCTTTTGAGTCTCTCAACTTCCCGTCTGGAAGTTCCCAATTTGACTACCTCTGAGCCTCGATTTCCCTTCTAGAAATCCCTTTGCCAATGTCGAGATGCCCCACTTCGATTGTTTGTGCAGCTGCATCACTGATCTGGATTTCTTGGCTAGAAATCCTTGACAACAACTCCCTCCTTCTTGATCTTGCCCTGTTAGGCACTGTTTCGACCAACCCCACCAGCGTTGCTCCGCAACTTACCCACAGCCTCCTATGCCCCAACAATCTGAAGGTTAGAGCCTCTAGGCTCTGCGCAATCTCGACACCAACACAATCTGCACCTCTTGTCCACAACGTCAATCCTTCTTGACTGAGAAAGATGACTAGGCACTGCATAGGTCAGGTCTGCTCCTCTCCGCCTCAACGCTGATCCTCTTCCTGGCTCGAATTGATGATGCAGGCTCTCTGCATCACCCCTTCCTTTCTTCTTTTTGCTAGGAACAACTTTTGTCACCGAGGACAACTATTTCTGCTGCTGCTGCTCTGCTCGGCTGATGCCTTCAGTTATCTTGTGATCTGCAACCACAATCTGATACCATGTTGGAATTTCTAAGTCTATCCGTTAGAAATTCTTCTTGTACTATCTGATTTATTTCTTCCTACTTGTTCAGTTACTTAACAAGTTATTTACCATGTAAATACTGAAAATAAATACAAGTACAGTATCAACACATACAGATCATCAACTGAAAGAAACAAGCACACAAGTGACACCGTTGTTTTTGGACTAATGTCCTCCGAAAAACCCATTGCGGGAAAACTGGTGCAGCGATTCAGAGGGTTTTATTATTATGCAATTTTTAGAATACAACCTGGGTGCCAGAAATGGCTCACCCAACAGAGAATTCCCTCGGCAATAGTACCTCTCAGTCGAAGACAGATATTTCGGCTAAATCACCAGATGAATGATCCCATAGCAACAATGCAACTTTTGCTGCTCTGCGTCAATCTGATAGTGAATGCATCACCCTATCCAGCTCTCCAGCTCCAATTTGTCCCACAAAAGTCTCCCAGCGTTGCCTTTAGGGCCTGCGTCAGCCTCTCTGGCCCAGCGTCATCCTATTGGGGCTTTGCGTCAGCCTCTGGAGCCTCTGCGTCTCACATGCCGGTAATAACTCTGCCTCTCTGCTATGTATTCAGCCTCTGGAGCCTCTGCATCTCACACGCCAGTAATAACTCTACCTCTCTGCTATGTATTAATTGCCCCTCGTATCATTTCACTGAATTTCCTCAGCAAACCCTG
>APFE031397788.1:0-21418 GCA_000404065.3 Pinus taeda | reverse complement strand
ATTTTATATTATTGTGTGCATAACAGAGACGTAGCTCTACGCTCTATGTAGAGAAATCCCGAAGTCCTCCTTCTCTACGCGAGCGGGCAAGTTTAGAACAACAAAAACAGAGTTTTTTACCATGCTAGGAGGGTTCATTAGAAAAGAACCTTCGGACTCCAAGAAATTACGGGAAACCCCTGAGGTGGTGGACTTGTTTTCCCATGCATTGGAGAATGAAATGTTGCTGAGAATAAAACATCAAGGATTGGACATCAAACCTGAAATTGTTGTGGTGACTCGGTTGATTCTTGAGGCCTATGGTACAACAATGCAATCAACGAATTGAAAGAATTGGTGGAACACAACATTCAAGGATACTCCGGGTACCCTTTAGAACAGAAAAATGAGTTCTGCAGAAATGGGTTTCTCGATTTGATGTGTGGCCTTACTTGGAAAGATTTTCAGAGGATGTGTTAAATGAAGTAACGACAGAGTTAAAAGGTCAACCTGATTAGATCATTGGCAATTACAGTGATGGAAATTTGGTTGCATCTCTGATTTCACATAGACAAGGAATCACTCAGTGCAACATAGCCCATGCTTTGGAGAAGACCAAATACCCATATTCAGACATATACTGAAAAAATATGAAGGACAATACCATTTCTCTTGCCAGTACTATAGATCTAATTGCAATGAATCATGCAGATTTTATTATCACTAGCACATATCAAGAGATTGTTGGAAGCAAGGATACTGTTGGACAGTATGAGAGCCACATTGCTTTCACCCTTCCTGGTCTTTATCATGTGGTTCATGGAATTGATGTTTTTGATCCCAAATTCAACATTGTTTCTCCTGGAGCAAACATGCAGATTTATTTCCCTTATACAGAGAAGCAGCATTGTCTTACTGCTGTACATGGTTCAATTGAGGAACTCTTGTTCAATCTTGAACAGGCAGTTGAACACATGTGTATTTTGAATGACAGTAAAAGCCCATTATCTTTTCTATGTCAAGAATCGATAGAGTGAAAAACATGACAGGACTAGTTGAATGGTTTGCAAAGAACAAACACTTGAGGGATACTGTCCTCCACGTTCTGGGGAGGAAACCATATACAAAATTTCCATTCTGATCAGTACACAAGCCAAAACAGAGTGTGAGGAAGCAAGATATTGAGGCAGAGAAGAAAACTAAGGGTAAGGAAGCTAAGGGAAAGAAAACCTAGGGCAAACCATCACAGGAAAAGCAAGAGGAAAAGCAAGAAAGAGAAAGAAGGAAGAAACAGAGAGGAAAAAACAAGTTTAATCCCTGGTAATTATTGCAGTTTGCGGGTACACAATGCGGAAAGGGGGCCTCCCAACACAAGCAGAAGGGTCCCTACCAAGTTCCCAGGCATCCTCACATCCATCCCCTCCATGAACACTCATTTTTTCAAGGTTCAAACACAATCTAATCATGGTTCAACCTTCTACAGGAAGCTATAGGACTTTCTACAGGAAGTTTTGTATTTCTACCAGAAACATCCTGTAGAGCCTTTGGGCAGGCCAGAATCGATTATGGAGAGGGATTTGAAGCTTGAAGTCTGTTGAGGAGGCATGCAACCACTCTTTTCTTCCATCCTCCACTGGTTTCATCTCCTTTCACCACCATTGCCACCATCTGATTGAATATACTTGCACAATCATACCAAAGCTAAGAATTCTCTAGGAAAAGGAGCAGGCAATGGGAAGAAGCAGAGAGAAAAGCATGATTTCATGACCGAGAAGAGGACATCACTTCAGAAGCTTAGCATGATAGGGAGGCCACCAGGGCCATCAAAGATGAGGAGATAGATTGGTTGCTCAGAGGATGAACAACACTTTCAGTAGGGGGGTGATGATGAGCCCCAAAAATGGATATTTATATGGGCTCATTCAACCTCCTAATTTGACTTAATCCACAATTCTCACTAGTTTATTGCATGTTTTTTATTATATTTATGCTAATAGAGTGAATTGGGTTAGTCATTATGCCAACAAGTCTAATGTGTGCTTTGTGTAGCCTTTTTGGTCAATTTGGAGACAAAATTGAAGGTTTTAATGAGCACTTGGCAGCCAAATTCGTGGGAGAACAAGGGAGAGGATTTGTAGGAAGGTGTCCCCTTCATTTATGGGCCCTTACCTCAAATTCTCCTCCATCAGCTCAGAGTTCAAAGGCCACCAAATCAATTATCACAAGGGCAGCCAAGCAAGTCAAGTAGGACTGCTGTTAACTGCAAGTTTTGGGCAGGCGAGTCCCTAAAGTTTAGGAGGACTGTTGGGATCCTCAATTTGTATAAATAAGAGGGCTTAGGGCCTCATTTTAGTTAGTCATTTTTTATTCATTTTGTAGTCATTTTGTAGTTTGATTTTTAGGCAGTAGATTAGCTTTGCTTTCAGCACATTTTCAAGTTCTCCTTGTGGACAGTTTTTGGAATGTAACATTTCTTTTGATCAATAAAGATGAATCCAGCTTTGCACCAGCTCTAAATCTCTCTTAGGAGGTTGTAGCTCTTGGGGTTGGGCCCATCTCAAGTGCCTAGTACCTCCATTGTTTACTTTCATGTGTCTTTGTTGCATTCCTAAAATAAAATCTGCTATTTAGATTTAAATCTTGTTTTGTTATTTAGATTGTTTTTTATGATTAAAGTAGCTTTTCATGTTCAGATTTGTTTGATAAGTCAATAATAGGGAAAAAAACTCTAGAAAAAGGGCCAACAAACACCTTTGGTTTCACCTCTCCCTCATTGGATCAGGGGCTGGAATTGAAGTAACCGTGTTGTCCCAACAAAAACACTAATTTGCTTTACCATGTAATCCTTAGTGTATTGTTTTCATTTGCAGAAGTTAGTTATGTGTTCAGATTTCTGAAATGTCTCATTGTATAGTTGATATATATGGTTCTCCTTCAAATAAAGCTGTTGTTCGTTCACTTTATTGTTAGCTAGATTAGATTAGCTAGGACTTTGGTTACTTGCAAGACTTTGTTGATTCAGTTGAATGTACACGGTGCAGAGCATCTCTACCACTCTTTCATCCACCTAAGCTTCATCGAAGCCATCTATTCCATCTCCTAGCTAGGTTCCTCATCTCACATCTGTCCTCTTGCCCACGTAACCCTACCTTTTTGTGCAATCATTGTTTCAGCCTTCTTTGAGCCAATTCAGCCTTCTACACCTTCTCACCCCTCCATCCACCAGTTCCTAGGCCACTTCAGACCCCTAACCTACCTCCATATCCATTCATGCATCTTTCCTCACTCACCCATCCTCTAAAATCCAATTTTTAAACATCTTGTAGAAATTTCTGAACACCCTGTAGAAATTCCTGAACATCTTGTAGAACCCCTGCAGACTTCCTGTAGAAGCTCACAAATGAGGTTTCTTGATAGCCAAACTTTGTGAAACTCTCTGGAAGGGTGTTAGGGACTCCTTAGACCCTCTCTGAACCTTCCCAGCCTTTTCCAAGCATTTCTCGCCCTTGATCCACCCCTGCACAGTAAAGAACAGTGAAAGCATATGCATGATGAAACTGAAAACTTAATCAAAAATACAAAAAGATGCTTTCTTAGGACAAAGGTAGTCTAGACACATGTATTTTACCTTCATAGAAGTAATGGCATCTCTTTCAGTAGTTTTCATTCTCATCTTTGCATCAATAGGACTAGCTGGTAGAATTAGGGTTTGCTAGGGTTTGCGCTTTCCTTCAATTTTTCAATCTCTTTTCGCAAATAGATTAGCTTCCTTTGAGATAGCTTTCATCCATCAATTAAAAAGCTTCTTCTAAGAGCTCATAGAAGTTGGCTTAAGCTCCTAGCGGACTTGTGCCATCTGACCAAGTGACAGCTGCGGCAAGAGCTGGTACTTGTGCATACAGCACCGTCACTTCCAAGTTTGTTACGAACTACCGGGTTGATAAAATTAAAGAAGGGAGTCCCAGGAGTTGCAACATTATTGTTGCAATACTGGGGCCCACCAGTTGGCAACGCACTAAGTGGTTGCCTATTGTATCTCTTGGACGCACTATTCGGAGACCGCGGTATCTGAACTTCCTTCCTTCTCTTGTGTTCCTTTCATCTGTTTATAGTCTCATGCCTCCTTTCATCTACCTAGAGTGCTAAGACTGTGCTTCTGTCGGCTAGTCAGATAAACTGGCCACCATGTATGGATTCAACCGACTGCCATTCACTTTTCCTAGGAAAGGTTCTCCATTTAGCTTTACCAACTGCACCGCGCCTTTGTTTGTGACCTCCTTAATAAAATATGGTCCCAGCCATTGCATTTTGAACTTTCCTGGGAATTATCAAACTTACCATCATATAATAACACCAAATCATTCACCTTGAATGTGCGCAACTTAATATGTCGAACATTCCAGGCCTTTTCACGCTGCTTTTGTACCCGCTGATGGAATCCATCTAAAAACCATTCCTCTTCGAGTTCCTCCAATTGCAAGAGCCTCTCCTTCAGGGCTTTGTGGTCTGTCATACCTGTGAGCACTACTATGCGTAGACTAGGCACAATATACTCCATCAGTATACAACAGTTACTCCATATGCTAACCTAGAAGGTGTCTATCCCGTCAGTTTCTTGCACGTTGTCCTATAAGCCCACAAAACTGTTGGTACACGCAGGTCCCAATCACTTTGTTGTGCATTATGTACCCTATTCAGTGCTTCGCATACTTTGTTAAATGCTTCTACGTGGGTAGCCTTCTATGCACTCGTTCTTTCCACACTCTGTTGTTCCAACTCAAGGGATTGTTCGCGCAATTGCCTCCCCAACACATGCTTATTGACCATGTTCCCCAATGCAGAGTCCATGTGCATTCACGCAAGTTGTTTACCATATGCATGTACCCACCTAGACAGATGTGCACGTGGATCATCCCGTACATTGTATTTATATATTAGTTCCATCTTAGGCTTCCCAAAACACATGCGCGTCATTCTCCTACATTCATGCCAGTCCTCAAAGCTTCCTTGGTACATACCCCACCACCTCGCAGGCGTAGCGCGTAGTACCCACTTCAAAGCCTGGAAACATTGTTTTTCTAGCACCTCCCTTTCAAATCTATCCAAGAAAGCATCTACCTCACCTAATCCATCATAAGTAGTAAACTCTCTCATTTCTGGCGATACGCAATGTAGCAATCTTGTCATCATGTTACAGTTTAGTGTGGTTACCTCGTGTAACCGATTCTGCCATTACTCTATCTCTTCATCTGAATCCTACGTACAAGAGCTTTCGTGCTCCCATGAGATTCGTCCATTCGCAATGGAATTTACCCAGTCTTGCTCCCGCGCGGTTATCTTGTAGATGTAGTCCAAATTGTCGTTGCTTTCATAGTCGCGCATCGGCTCTGTGTAGCGCGATCCTTCTGCAGGGTCCAAAGATATGACTACGCGCAAATAATTTTCTCAAAAATCATCTTGCACTTCTTCAGATTAATCACCCCATTCATGTCAGTGGCTCAGTCAATTCCTAAGAGCGTGGGGTAGGTATTGTTGTCATCAACAATCTCTATCACTTCAAAGCCTGCTAGCATGCTTGCCCTTTCAATATCCACAGTGATTCCCTGCAATATCCCCATAGGTATTATCTTTTGTTGGTTCACCATTCATAGCTGGATAGGAGACCATTGCAGCGTAGACCTTCCCATGCGCTCCCATGTCTGCTTCGGCATAACGTTCACGTCTGATCTCAAATCCAAAATTACCTGGTCCATCTCATATTCTCCAATCTACGTGATAAACCTCATTTCTCTTCCCGTCCTCGTCGCATGCTTTCCAATATTTCGAACTACGCGTGGCTCTCCTAGCACAGTCTCAACGCATCTGTTAATGAGTTCCTGCAATCCCTTTATAGCCTTATTGTCATGCAGTAGCTTCATTCATGTTTCTAGGAACGTCGAAAGCATAGATGGGTCCATTTCTAGCTCTGGTCCATCTTTGCTTCCCGAAGTGGAGGCATCAGCGAAACTCTTCTTAGCTTCCATGAAGGTTTCCTTAGTGCGCTCCAAATCAAACTTTGCTTCTTTTGTCAAAGCCTTGCAAACCCAAGTACTATCTTCGGGTTGTTTGCCTTTATCATCTCCTGTCATAATTCCACTTCAGAGCACAATGTTCACATTTGGATCTTCCTCGCACAGCTCAAACCTCATCATCTATAGGTTCTGAGTCAAGGGACGTTGTAGTGCTCCTTTGTCGCGCAACCTAGCTATCAGCGTAGGACAATCCTCCATCTCATGATCAAACAAGGTACAATACAAACATGATGGACACGTTAGATTCGTACAATCACGGGCATAATGTCCTGGCCCTCTGCAATTGTAGCATATCAGCTATCCGCGACCTCTTCCAGGTCCTCCTCCACCTCGGCATCATCCATGCCCCTAAAATCCGTTTCGTGCCCCTATTGTGTTCTGTTCAAGGGGCTGTGTTTCGGCCTGAATCCTGTAGGTGGGAGTTCTATCCATCATCAACTCATAACTTCTACAAGTGTGCTCATCATGTCCAACTGATCTACAAAAATTAGAGAACAACTGTTGCGAATTTTGTGTGTACTTCTGTAACAAATGGTAGTTTTATGTAGCATGCTTTCCTCCTATTTGACATATCGTGCACCACAAGGCAAGTGTTGCACTAGGTCCTGCTTGTGCCTCTGGTCTTAACGGCATCGGTCCTCCTCCTGCGAGGTAGTTCGTGAACATCGAGCAGTGGTCCTTTTCATGACCCTGACCCTTACATTTAACGCACCATACCTCTTAGCGCACTTCTAGTCGGGTTGTCCTGTCCTGTTTCAGACTCTGCATCTCAAGGAATAAGTTTTTCAACTGCACATGGATCTGCTGAACTCCCAAGTTAGGATCATGTATTTAGGTCTCATGTAGCCTCATCGTGATCTCCAAGGCTTCTGCCTGAGTCGTTAACCTTTGTTGCAACAGAGCATTTCTCAAATGCGGCGTTAGCAAGGCGAAAAACCATTCGCGATGTTATCTATCCATCAAAGTCATATTAGCTTCATGAATTATGCACTTCAGTCTCTGATCCAACTCCCAAGGAGTCTCACATGGTAGCATTGTTATCTCTTTTAATCTAATGATCGATTGCGCCTTTGAATTTGACCTGCTAAATTATCTGTTCAGCATAATTTGGATATCCACGATCCTCGTATTCGGATTGTCATTAGAATGCTTAATATACCAGGTCAGTACGCGATCTTGAAAAGCGCTGACCAATGTCGCTTTCTTTATATTACCATCTGTAATTCCCTATGCTTCCCATACGACTCTTATCACGAACCAAAACTGGTTCGGATCTTCATTTCCTACTCCCTTAAACACAGGCAACTTTATCGCGCTTGCCATATTAACTCGCGGTGGTGGCGAAGGCGGTACAGGTGAAGATGGAGGTGGAAGGCAATGAAGCTGGTGGTGGTGTGGGTGGGGGTGGTATGTGCGGAATCCTCTACCTTATCAAATTGATCGCACTTCACGGCGAGACCTTCGCAAGCTCTTCCTCATCCCCTCATGAAGGTGAAATCAAAGGGCTATTCTCTGGTCCCTTACTTCCTTCATTTCTGTAGGTTTTTCCACTACACGTGGCTCCAATCATCAAGGTAATTTCATAACCCTCTTTTCACACAATAACATTTTAATCCAAGTATTCATATATTTTACGTACTTACCTCGCAATCCTTTGAGAAAATGTTGCTTTTCCTCACTATAGCTAACTAACGTATCTACTGCGAACTCAATAATGAATACTCCTATAATCTGATCGAGCCAGTGATCAACAATGCACGCAATCTTATCCTTCGATGCTTCCAATCTGCGCACCAACTCTGGGGTCCACACAATAGGATTGTCAAGCTTCCACCTTCCTTGGCTATCTGCTAGCTTCGCGATCCACTCATACAGCTCAATACGGAAAGATGCGAAGAAAATTTCATGGATCTCTATGTACAAGTAACAGTTTAACCACTCTTCCTTTGATAGTCGCAAATTCTTGTTCTCCTATGCCGCGAACTCATGAATCCTCTTGTCCAACCAACCTTCAATTTCCTTCTTAGTTGGATTCCAATGTCATGACATCAGACATCTCTATGCAGATTATGTTCCCGACAATGGAACCATTTGTTAGCTTGATGGGGCCTAACCCAGGTTTGGATTTATTTATCCAAACAAATCCCTGTACTACTGGCCCTTTTGACAACAGCCTGTGGAGCGCAGACTAAGGTCTCACCCGAAGTAGTATGGGGGGATATTGGAACCAAGTTTCCGCACCCTTGAGATGTCTAAGGGCTCGATTTAGTCTGACTGTGAATATATTCACGCAAGTCACTTCGCACACTTTCCTGACCTACAAGGCCTTCACGCCTTGTTATACTCAACTTCGCGCAGCCCTAACCAAGGGTTGAGGAGCTTTCGCACTGCTAAAGCAATGATCTACGCTATTTCCCCAAGGCACACCATGGATCTTACTTATCTTCTTATAACAGTTAGTTATCTTCACGTAAACATATACTTTATATTATATTCACTTATTCAGCACATTCATATAAGTTCTTGCAACAAATAAACAATAAACTTGCAATTCATACCCAATATACTTCAATGCATAAAATAGGAAAAGACACACAGAAATAATGTAAAACTTCTCTTTATTAATGCTTCAATCGGTTACAGACTCAACCTGCCCTACGCACTCAGCTGCAGGGGTCTGCACACTCAGTTGCGGACTACTAGGCCTCTGCACACTCAACTGCAGAGCCTTCTCCTACTCTACGACCCAAAGACTCAACTTTACACTTAGACTCAATGCTTTATCATTAGATATTCTATGGATCACTTCTTCTCTTTTACACTTAGAGCCTCGCTCTATTTATATAATCCCATAGTCTGTGGACCATGGGTAGAACTCTCAAGCCGACATTACATTACAAAAGTAAGGGCGGATAACCCTATGACTAAATTACAACTTCGTGCTCCGCACCCACATATCGTGGAGTCTTTACTAAGGACTTAGTCAAAACTTGGGCTTTAAGCCCCAAAACTTGCCTTGGGGGAGATCCCGCGCCCAACAACCACAACTGAGAAATTTTAATTCCTTGCATGCATGAGCTATTTTTGGTTGACTGATTAGTTAAATAGATGATCTCTAAGTTATACTATTGTCCACTGTAAAAACTAACCTCCAACTAGTTCTATTCACTGTTAGAACTAGTTTAATTGAGTACAACTAGAAATAACTGAACTAGATTGCTACAAATTATCAATCAACACATGCAAACTGAACTCCAAGCCCACTAAATCGAATTTATTGGGCTAACTAAGTGACAAGAGCCATGTCACCTCAATTAATTGCCTCCAAGTTGTCTTCTAGTGTGGAAATTTTGAATTTACTTAATTTGACCAAGGCTAAGTCAAATTGAGTCTTTCTTGCTACACTTCTCAACAACTAATTATCATGTTTTAGGGATATTACATACTCCCTCACTTAAAGAGAACATTGTCCTCATTGTTCTTCTCCCATTGGAACTTTAATTTGTACTCGTGATGTAACAACCTAAATAACCCAAAAGGGGATCCTTCCCCTTCAAAATGAAGGATTTTCATTTGCAAGGAATACCATTAAATGAAACAATAATGTTTTATCAATAGTCATAAGAATTTATAACTAAAAAAATAAGCAATTTCTACTTTCTATCACTTAACCTTTATCAATAGTCATAAGAATTTACAACTACAAAGATAAGCAATTTCTACTTTCTATCACTTAACCTTTATCAATTTTGTAGAAATAAAAACAAAATCTCTATACCAACTTATCATTACCTACCAATTGTTGTTGAAAATCATGGTCACTTTAATGCAAGCTCTCTAAGAATAGTTTGATAGCCCATTAGCACTCTATGGCAAGCACCTTGTAATATATAATCGACAGATTCAACATAGCCACATTAGTCACAAATTTTTCAATCAAACGAAATAATTTTAACAATCAATTATTTATGAAATGTCACGTGATATTTTAATCACAGTACTTTCACAAGTAATTAGAGAGCACCAACCCTCTAATCCTCAAAATGATAAATCACTGCACCACGTGCACATTGCCTTGGATCCCATTAGAGACATCCTCACAATACTTCTAAAAGTACGCAAAGAACGCCTATCTCTTTAATCATCGAAATGAATAATAATTGCATCAAGTGCATTTTTTCTTAGCCTCTTCTAAAGACATTTATAAGATTGGTAATATAATAAAGGAACTTACACTTTTAGTAATTCGTTTCCAAGCACTAGGCTCATTTCCTTTCAAGATGTACATAAAATTCTTACACAATCATATAAAAAGATCATTTAACAACACATAATTGATTAGTTAATTTGTCCTGCTATGAGAACCACAGTGGAAAAAGAATGCTCCTCCCAACCAATGGGAACTAGTTTCTACAACCAGATCCAACCACTTTCACATCCAGACAATTATTTGACATAGACCATACCAAATCCAGTTTGGAATTCGACTGGCCAACCAGCTCAAGAATTCCAATGGCAACACAAGGTCCAATACATTATTCCTCTTGGTGGTCTCCTACCTATTCCCTTTGATAATGTCCCTTCTATGAGGAATTTTGGGCCTCCTCCAACAAGCTCCAAAATCAATAAAGTTGCCTCGTGTTTTTTCCTGTTTTCACCATCTTGGCCAACTCTTTTCCCTTATTGAGATCATCTATCTATAATGAAAGGAAATTAGCGTAGGCAACCACCATCAACCCATCCAGGCAGGAAAGTTCCATCAACCCAAGGCCTCCCGACCTTTCACAACTATCCACAATTGTCTAGCAAGTGAAATTCTCTTTAACACTTCTTCCCACTTTAATTTACATAACTAACCATATTCACATTGCCATTAAAGCAAAAGAAATATTTATGCACATCAAGCATTCATACTTGACCCTCAACATGGATCCACACTATGTAGATTGATAGGAAAGATAACTGACATACAGGTGGTATACATTCCGATTTTCCACATAACACAATCATGCATATTATAACAATATTCTTTCTCATTTACGATTGCAATTCAATTTACAACGTTTTACCTTCACATTGCAACGTATGTCCCAAATCGAATTAGTTGACGTTAATCCCAGCCATTAGGTTGATGTAAATGTGAATATATAACCATGAGAAACATAGATATGCAAATCAATTTACCTAATCTAGTTGTGATTGAATCCTTGCACATCACTGAAGAAGGTACCCATTCATATTTAATTTTAGCTTGGCAATTTCGATGGATTCAAAAACTGAAGCAGGTACCAATTCAAATTTTCATTTATCTTGGAAATTTTTGTGGATTCAAAAATTGAGCAGAAATAGATACCGATTCATATTTATGTTTGTTTGGAAAGGGATTTTTAAGATGCTTTAGTGGCTTATTTTTTATGTTTAAGAGACAACGCACGCACTATAGAGGAAAGTGTTTCCTTCACTACTAATGCTATGTGACTTCCCTACAACATAAGCAAACCCACAAAATATATCGGGAAGGAAATGATGAAATTCATACATAGCAATACATTAGTCAGTTCATGTGTATATGTTCGAAAAATTAAATTAAAACCCCGAGAAGAAAAAAATTGGTTTATCACAGACCTTCCAACATGTATTAATAATATTTAATAATCAATTTAAATTTCTCATCAAGAATGTTCACAGACTCTATCATAGATAGATAACATGATATGAAAGAGAAGTAGCCTGCCATGAAAAAGAAATAATACATATCCTAACCAGCCCATTACAAGAAATTGGCAGAATATGTAAAATGTGATTTTGGGTCACACTTTACTGCAATGTACGATGTGTTAGTTGTAAATCTACATGCGGATGGGAAAAATCAAGCATTGTATAGTTTCATGTCTCTCATAAGAGGACAATGCCTTCAAGGCTGCACTGGTTGTTACAGACAGAACAAATCGTGGATCTACTGAGGGATAACCAGAAGCAACAAGTACAACTGGTTGATGTAGTGATTCCAACACACAACCTTGTTGTGGGAGAAGTTGGTGATTGCTGATGTAATGGAGGCGATGTGCACCGATTGTTTCAAACCACCAATCACTTTGTTAGTGAAGAGATCCACTTCTTGTTCATTTCCAGAAATGAGGTCTTTCATTAATAAATATCTATGAGTACGTGAGCCCATTGCATGAAAACACTTGCTCCCTCATGGCCCATTTTTCAATACCTACACCTGTCTATCTCCACTAAACCTTGTTTTGGAGATTTGATCCATGCTCCATTCCACGATTCATGTTGTTCACGTCATAATCTATAATAATCCACAATCCATGGCATTCATGTCATATTCCATGATGCATCATAATTAAAATTTCGGCTATTTTTATTTTGAAGTTTTTGTAAGTTTCTCTAGTTAACTCTCTGCTTTGAGATGATGGAGTTGGAATTCAAGTGTGCGAATTTGTTACAAATACATATTTACTTTTCATTTGAAAAATACAGAAGATTTCCTTCGAATCCTACAATGAAACTAAAAACACCTTCTACAGATCAAGGACAATAAATGACTTGAAAGAAGCCATTCAGTTTTCAAACTAGCCAGTTATTCGTAAATCAACACCCTGAGATTGGTCTATTATGTGATTCATCTAATGCTAATTTTTGTGGCTTATGTTAGTGGTTCTTGGAAGACAACTCACATGGATGTCTTAGCTATTATGTGATTCATCTATTGCTAATTTTTGTGGCTTATGTTAGTGGTTCTTGGAAGACAACTCACATGGATGTCTTAGCTGGAAAAAATTTCAGTTACTGTGAATAGAATGATATACATTCTCCACATATTACTCTTAGAGAATCCTTGTTAGATTCAACATTTCTCCATCTTCAAAGGGATGTTGATAAAGAAGCCATAATTATAAGTATGCAACTATGATTTTCTCTTGTCTAATAGTATTTTACTTCGAAAATGTGCAAAATTGTCATGTTATTGATTTGCGATAAATTCCAATTTGTAGGCCTTTGTTGATGATGTCATTAAACTTGTGGAATAAGAAAATTTAAGTGATGCATTGGTAGGCCTGCTAGGTATATCTGGATTTTCAACTAAATAAAGGAAAATGTTAACAATAGTTGTGGAGCTTGTTGCAAATCCTTCAATATTTTTCATAGATGAGCCACTTCTGGTTTGGATGCTATAGCAGTTGCAATTGTGATGTGAATTGTCCATAATACAGTAGACACTGGAAGGATTATTTGTGAACCATTCATCAACCTAGCATTGACATCTCTAAAGCTTGTGATGAGCTAAACCAATGTTTTGATGTTGAAGTAACTTATAATGTTTGCTTCAAATTTTGTGTTGATTTTTTGACTTACACTGATGGGTTTAGTTGTTGTTGATGAAAAGATGAGGGAAAGTCATTTTCTTTGGGCCACCAAGCTGGAATTCTCATAGGTTTTTTGGATGCTTGGAGATAAGAACTTGGTATATTGTTGTATTCCTTAGAAAAGGAAAAGTTTTGAATACAAATTTACTTATATACAACTAAAATGTGATTTTATTTTCTTATTTTCATTACGGAAAAAAACTGCAGAATATTCTAGGGGTACCAAAGATAAAATATAAATACAACCTAACTACATGGATCTTGGAAGTTACTTCTGTTTCTACTGAACATGGATTGGGGATAGAGTTTGTAGAACATTAAAAGAAATCTTCCCTCTATAAGTGAGCATTATAGTTATTAATATTCCCCACCAAATTCTTTATGCATATGATATCTAGCATTACAAGAAGTCTACAAGAAAAAAATATATCAACTTTATACTCACTCTCTAATATTTTATCCTCTTTTTGGCAATAAAAGTGGAACAGGGCATTGGTAACAAAGATGAAGTATTTGTCTCTGGAAGCAACAAACCTTTATTTTGGATTATCTTTGTCTCTAGAAGCAACAAACTTTTATTTTGGGTTATCTTTGTCTCTAGAAGCAACAAACCTTTATTTTGCAACCCAATACTCACAAGCATTCTTTGGAAGTTCAATTCCTATTTTTGGAAGCAATGGTGGACTTACCGGTGAAGTCCCAACTATAATACCATTAGATACTTCTTTACACTTGGTTTTGCTCTACTCCTTGGAACAATCTTCTGGAAGGACGACACAAAACAATATGTAACTAAGATTTAACTCTATGAAACAGATTGTTGCCCAAAGAATTAAGTTGTTTGGATTGAAAAAGCACAAAAAAGTTTGTTGCTCTTATCCAGTGTATGTTACAAACACTTGTTGTTATCTCATACTAAGAAATATTTTTGATTTCATATCAGGGATAAAAAAAATGTTTTTTTATCATTACAGGAACCTTGTACAAAGCATTTTTATTCTTGGGAGTTAACAAATATTCAACTACACAACCTGTCGTTGCAGTAGAGATCACTGTGTTTATCTTTGAAATTACAAATGTGTTATTATAACATTAGAAAAATATATTGCTCACACTAAGGAAATGGGCCAAAGTTTCTTTTGAGAATTGTTTATAGGCGTAAAATATATGTATTTTTTAGTTTTTTTATTCCATGATTAACTTTTATCGCTTGATTTCTTAGGTTTCATTTTTGTTTAAAATTTATGAAAATATATCTACCATTTTCTTAAAAAAAGTAAGCTCTCTATTGCCTCTCTAAGGAATTTTCATTCATCGTATGTACAAAAGTTACACTGAATTAAATTTGTACTTTGATAAATATGGGATTGGCTTGTATTACAAATAAAAATGATGGTTTGTGCACGAGCAATGGTGTATTTCATGCATCACAATAAAAAATTGATGGTGTTATGATGCTCTGTGCATGAGCTATTAGTGTATTTCGTGTGAGTTTGACATGGTTGCATGTTTTTAAATAGATTTTCTTAAAGTTGGATTTAGTGGGTATTTGATTTTTTTGTTTGGTTGGTTTTGCATTTAAGTTACAATTAAATTTTTTGAGTTAATTTAGTTGGTCTATTAAAACAAAGTATGGTTTTTCTTTTTCAAATTTTAATAGTGTCAATATAACTCATTTTTAATTTTTTGAGTATTGTATGGAGTAAGTCTTTTTTATAATAATAATATCTATTTTTAAGGTCATAGTCAAGTCAGACACCAAATTGGTATATAAGACCCTCTTCTTTGTGGGACAAGGGACCCACCTCCACTTAGCGTGTAAGAAACCCCTTTGTTTGTGGGACAAGGGACCCACCTCCACTTAGCAATTTGACTGCTAAGTCTACAAAGGCATAAATACTCTACCCCCCTCTAGTTTTGAACATGTGACCTCTTAGGAAGAAACATATACTCTTAACCTTTAGGCCCACTCACCCTGTATTAAAATAAATAAATGATTATTTGTTTTTATAAGATAAAAAGAAAAATGTATATATATATTAAAAAATAAAATATAATTATATGTTTTTACATTATTATGTCTTTTTTTTACAAGTCTAACGGTATTCTCTTTCATTACTATTATATTTGATAATAGTAATTCTTTACTTATATTTGGTGTATTCTCTAATCATTATCATTATATTTGATAATAGTAATTCTTTAGTTATATTTGGTGTACTGATAATTTCTCTTTGTATTTTTTAATAATTTAAACTCTTACGTTTTAATATTAATTACTATTATATTTGATAATAGTAATTCTTTACTTATAGTTGGTGTATTCTCTAATCATTATCATTATATTTGATCATAGTAATTCTTTAGTTATATTTGGTGTACTAATAATTTCTCTTTGTATTTTTTAATAATTTAAACTCTTACGTTTTAATATTAAATTTATTCTATTTCAAATAGGGTGATAAGATGTAAGTGGGTAGCTTAATTGGTTAATCTGAGAAATGTGAAATTGTTGAAACTCAAAAGACCCAAGTTCAAATCCTTTGCGTTTAATAATAATAAATAAATAAAATTTCTCATCTACCATTATTAGTTTAACATTGACCAATGAAATTTATAATGTTTACACTCGGATGCGGGTGTCTGAATTGCATTGAATAGGTGTTAATAGCTAGCCACGTGGAGAGGACAGCGGGCAGCTGAACAGGTTGGAGGTAACAGGATATATGCCGTCAAAATTGAAAGGCATTCATTGCCATTTAATTCATCGTCCGCCCCAAGGCACGAGCTGTGGTGATAACATGATGGAGCAATGCGCCACCGGAACATTCTCCCTGGTTCAGATCTGGTTGCAGGCTGAGAGTGTAAGGTCTGGTTTTAGGCAGAATGAGGAAGGTGGCTATGGTAAGCACACGCCTTCCGCTGTAGCTTCGCTTAAACCTGTGTATGTTCCTGTTGTTTCGGCCCCTCCGAATGTAGCAGCGGAAATTGAAAGAAGGATTCGCTCAGGGGAGAAGCGGCTCTGTGGTATTAACGAGTTCCTGGTTGACGAAACCAGCAATCTCAAAATTGTGGCTGTTTGGGACTCCCTCCAGGCAATAACCAGTTTCCAGGTTGATTCAGGGCTCCTCGCCGCTGACAAGAGAATTCACATGGCTCCTCGTTTAAGGGCGACTCCTTGGCGTGGGCGTCACCATGGGCAACGAGGAGGTGTTGGAGGGAGAGGCGTCATAGCCCTCGCCGGGTTTCACCTCTCGCCTGTGCGTCGCCGCCTTCGAACAGATCCGACGATTCGGGGCAATCCATCATCAATACAGTCCAATCTGCCAGGTTTCAATATCGCAGTCGAACAAACAAACCTTTCATTTCGGCTCTTGTGACGGTCATCTTCTCGGAAGAAGATGAGGAAGAGGTCAGTATGAAGGATCCCTCTGAGGAACAGTCGCCTTCTCCTTCGAACAACTCCTCGCCGAGCAGGTGGATGGAGGACAGCTCCTATGCCCCTTCCTCGCAAAGCAAAATTGAGGAAGAGAGCACTTTTGCTCAAACAGAGGAGCAGGCTGAGGTGCTTCAGGAAATTGGGAGCATGCAGGAAAAGAACAGTTTGGATTTGGCTCAAGAACAGGCAAGGACTTCTCAGGAGAGGGTAGACACAAGGCAAACCTCTCCCCAGACACAAAGCATGCACAAGAAGCCGGATAACTCCTTTGCCACCCTGCTGTATCCCAAGTTGCCGCTGGGAATGAAGCTGGAAGACGTCCAGGACGGCGTGGAGATAACCTGGGAGCCCCTGGACGAGGACATCGGGCAAGGTTCCGAAAATATCAAGTAATTTGCTCTGTTTCGTATGGTTAGTTTTCCTGCTCTGTTTTCATCAATATTATTAAAAATTTATTTTTTTCCAGGTTTAATAATAATAAATAAATAAAATTTCTCATCCACCATTATTAGTTTAACATTGAGCAATGAAATTTATAATGTTTACTTCTGAAATAATATTAATAATAATAAATAAATAAAATTTCTCATCCACCATTATTAGTTAACATGACTAATGAAATTTAAATGTTTATTTTGAAACAATTATATATGTTTTTCAAATATTATTCTAAAAAAATATTTTTTAAATTATTTTCCCAGAACGCAACGCTCTAGTTCATTGCAATATTTCTAATTATTATTATATATATATATTATATATATTGAAAAAACCATTTACTTTTGAAATAATATTAATAATAATAAATAATAAAATTTTCTCATCCACCATTATTAGTTTAATATTGATCCAATGAAATTTATAATGTTGACTTTGTGAAAATATATATATTCAATATTATTAAAAAAAATTATTTTTTAAATATTTTTCTCATTGAACGCAGCCCTAGTTTCATCTGGCAATCATTATTATTATATTATATTATGAAAAAAACCATTTTTATGAAATGACCTCTGCATAGTTAGGCTCCTCGACACACGTAGACATGACATTTAAGCAATACCCGGCTCCATTGATTAGTTTTTAACTTGCCAATGAAATTTACAATGTTTACTTATGAAATATATATATATATATATATATATACTATATATATAGTATATAATTCAATAATTATTAAAAAATATTTTTTTAAATATTTTCCGAGGGACGCAGCTCTAGTTCATTGCAATATTCTATATATATATGAAAAAACCATTTTTATGAAATGACATCCTCCTCCATACACTAGACATTTGAAGCGATACCCGACCTAGAGCTTGTTCAATTGGTCCATCTCCAACCTCCAATAAGACATTAGAAACTCTTCTATTTCAAATGTTATTGTATATACATTTGAAAGGTTAAAAAAACCCAAAACACTATCAGAGTGCCCTTCTACCTCTTCGTTAAACCTAGTGATAGAAGAGATAGAAATGCATTACCTAAATAGAAATATACATCATATATATCACTAAGTTTACCCACTCAAATTACTTATATTCCTTAAACTTAATTTTTTAATTAAATGTAAATAATTAATAAGTAACTCATTCATTAATTTAAATTATTTTTTTTAAAAAGATACAAATTTTCAAAACATATTAAATTTAACATGGCAACATCACTCACGTGCATAAAATATTTTACTTAACATAGTTATCGATATATATATTACTACCCATAAACTATTTATAAACAATTAATCTTAACATGGCAAACATCAACTCACCAATAATATTTTACTATACATATATAATATATATATATATATATTCAAAGTAGTTATGTTATTTTTTCCATTTTAATTAAATTCATTATTTCAAATTAAAATAATATAATTAAAATGTTATATAATTAGTCGATGGTTTCTTATTTCAACTTAAGGTGGATGAGGATATGTTGACTTTTTTTATTTATTTTTAATTTAAGGTTTACACTGATTCTCAAGGGAATATGCTCAGCATATGCTGTTTGAATGATTATCAACGGATGTAGTGTGTTAGACATGCTTAGCATATGTGGTTTGAATGATTATCTATGGGTGTAGTGGGTTAGAGAGTTTGTTAGGTTGCATTGACTTTTAATAAATTTTAGAAAATTGATATGCAAATGCCCACCAATTTCTTAGGTGGGGATTTTTTATTTTTTTTGGTAGGTAGACACCCAAGGGGATTTAAACTAGTGGACCTATAGCAAGGAGTGCCTTAACAGTGCACCCATTCATCGTCAATCCAAAGCCCCGTGGGCATTTCTTAGGGATTTCAAAGCATACCTAATTTTAGAAAATTTGTCTTATCTCTTGGTTGTAAAGGATAGAAATTTTTCAAGGCTTCTGTTTTTTATCAAGACCTAGGATTCTTAAGGGTTAAGTAAAATCAAAATTAATAATATTTTTTTGTTGTAATAGTTTGTTTGTTATACATTTATCAATGGTAAATACAAATAAACCCTTAGTCTATATCAACCACATTAATATTTTTAATGTTGTTGTACTCTCTCTCTCTCTATATATATGAAATACATTATTTATGGTTCATATTGAAAAGAAATTTCCTATTAATATTTTTAAATGTTATATATCAATTCCATTTTTAAAATTGAATGAATTACATATCTCCCTCCCATATATGAGGAAGTAGAAAGTAATTGAATTTTTTTATTTAAATTGTTTTTTCTTTATAAGTATCATGTTGATCTAAAACCAACACAACTATGTAAATTAAATTGCTAGTAAGTATTGATAGTCATCAATCCATAAAAGCATCAATAGACTTCATTATACATTTAAAATTGCTAAAATTAAAAAAAAATCATGAGAATTATCTAAAATATAACTTTAAATAGGTTTTTTCTTTGAAATAACTTTAAATAAGCGTTGGTACAATACCATGGCTTATCAATAAGATATCCCAAAAAGCCATAAGTCACTTCATATGACACTTGTTTTTTGAATTAATGAATTTAATTAAAAGGGGGAAATTACATAATTACTTTGAAAATGGATATTAACTTTTGATTTATATATATTTTTAATAATATTCTCGTATTAAACTCATGCCATCCACCATCCACCTAATAGTTATTGATAATTAAATTAAAATTATGAAAATCTATTCAAATAAACATAATATGTTATTTAACTTAATCATTAATGAATCTCAATACAAATTATTATTTTTTATCGCGCCTTCTAGTATAATTGATAAAAGGATATATTGCCTTATATAATGTATTAAAAAATTTACCTAATATATTTATTAAATTATATAACACAATGTAAAAAAAATTGGTACAGTGAAGATTCAATGTTCTTTAATGGGATAACCTAGTCCTCCATCGAAATGGGAGTGTACTCGGTATCTGTGAGAATTCACTTGACTGGGCATATTCCACTTCTTACCCCACCCCAGCCCGAGGATATTTCTTATGTTTATTTATTATATTATTATATAAATGTGTGTGGACTTTTGTTCACCCACACATTGCATTGGTTTGGTAGAGGATTTTATTAATAAAAGAAATCAAATTGTTTTTAGTGTGATTTTTTGGAAGTATTTTTATGGGTTTTTTGGTTTAATTTTTCTAAAATTTGGTAGGAATTTATTGAAATCACAAGTTTGATGGGTAACCTCTACAAAATCTAAGTGCCCTAGGGGTTTTCCAAGGCGCTGAATCCTTATACAGTGAAAAAACTAATTTAAATAACATAAATCATTCCCTCATTTTTCCATCGGATTTTGACACTGAAATCTAAAAATCACACTAAAAACAACGTCCTAAAAAAAATTATATAAAATATTTAAATATCTAAAACCTAATAAAATTTAAATTACACTTTAAAATTATTTAAATAAATGATATTTAGACTTTTGCGTGCAAAAGCTAACCAGCCTGCCATAGGGCATTAAATCACTGGTTAGCTGCATGCCCTTTAACTTTATAACACACCCGCGGATATAAGATAAATGAAAAATAATAAAGTGTGTTATAAAGTTAAAGGGCATACAACTAACCAATCATTTAATACCCTATAACAAACTAGTTAACTCTTACTTTTTACATGAATTAATAATAAATAATTCGTACAAATCTACTAAACCTACCCATCAATCAAATCAAATGGGCGAAAGAATGTGCAGACTTACCCTCTGCACGCATTTACACCAACGAATCCGCAACTACTAGTCATGGCGCAAATTGTGGGAAAACGTAGGAACCCGAGAGGAAAGAAACGCGATGCTTAAATGACATACATTTATAACACAGACGGTCGATTTGACAAAATATTCAATGTGCATACCAAAGTTGTCTACCTATTTGTGGTTTTTTTTCGAAATTCAGTGATATAATTTTGGGTTACATTGCAATTTTTTTTAAATGATTTTTTTTAATTTATAAATGAAGATACCATCAAATGGTTTTTTTTTTTAATTTATAAATGATGATAACTTCAAATCAAATGAGTTTTTTAAATTTATAAATGATTATAGCATCAAATCAATATT
>APFE031397784.1:0-14788 GCA_000404065.3 Pinus taeda | reverse complement strand
CACACACACACACACGTGCTTAACTCATACATTAATTTGTTTAATAATAATAATAGAGTTATACTTTAGTTAATTTTTTTTTATTTTTTTTATTTTTATTTTTTTAAATTTAAATGTTGAAAATATGAGGATGTATGTAAAAAAGTAAATGATTTGATGTTTTATCAATATTTATTAACCATTTAATTTATATAACTATACTATTTTTTAGTTTATTTCCAAAAAAAAGTTATCATTATATGATATTACCAAGATTACCAAGAATGATTATCAAGAATGAATAAAAATTTTAAAAAATTAAATCAATAAAATTCAAAAAAGTCTTCAAATTTAAATTTTTGTGGTTTCTCATTAATAAAGGCTAAAGCTGAGTGACATGGTTCAGGTTCAAGTTTGGGTTCGACAATGATTAGGTTTGGTTCAAGTTCAAATTTTTTGATGAAGTTCGGATGAGGTTCACCATTAGATTCGTCGATATACATTTTCTAAATATATACATATATTAACTTTAAAATGAAATATAGGATAAAATAGTAAGATATCAACATCAATAAACAGAAGAAATGTTAGCATGAACATGGAAATTGTAAGGATAAATTACAAGCTTAAGTTGTGACATGAGATTATGAGTTTTGATCTATGGAATTGGTCAATGGATATTAGGTTCGATGAGGTTCACCGTTCCTCATAATTTTTCTAAGGTTCACCAAAATTCAAACCTTAAGGTTGAAGTTCAATGAACCTTGTGACATAGATCTAAAATTACTCTTCTCAAGAGATTCTTATTTATCTTTTCAATTTCATTTTATCAAACTTCTCATCTTATTTTAAAGCAATTGAAAACGATTCAAAATAATTTTATAGTGGATTACAGAATTTGAGGAAAAATGAATGCAATTGTGAACTCCTAAATCTTTATGGTTGTGTGTCAGATTAATTTATTTAATCAATTTTTAATAGGAAAAAGTGTAATATGCACTTGGATTTGTGAGAAATCATATCATATTTTCAAAACAAAATTTGCAAGCAATATTCAATGTGAACATCTTTCCAAAACCTTTGTATTACTTCAAGCAATATGTAATGTAAAAATAAAAATAAAAATTGGTATTATTTCAACATTTCATTTATAAGATATAGTTACAAATAATACATATATTATTTAAGAAAACCATTCATGAAATGTTAGAATTGGATTTAATTATTTTTCAAAATAAGATTTATGCAATCAATTATAACTTTTTAAATTTTGTTGTCTCAAGAATCATTTGTCTTAAGCAATTCTTTTCTAAGGAGATTATGGGTGACTTCTTACATGCCTAGACACAGAGGCCTATGCAGAAGTACCTACCCGAGCTACAAACATCAATGCTCCCTCTTAGTAAGGGAGATACTTCTGACCCCTAGAACTGACTCGGATCCTAGACTAGCATCTGTTGTGATGGCTGCTCCCTCAGAACTAGAAGACTTCCCTACCATGATCCTCAAAGACCCACTCCCTGTGAGCTTGTTCCTAGAAGCTTCATTCTCTTAAACATCATGTAAGTTCATCTCGTACCAAGAGACCTCCTTGATAAATTTAGGAGAATATATTAACTGTTCCTTCCCTCTTGAACCTGAAGGTTGACTTCCTCTAAGCTATGCATCCTTTAGAGTTACCTATTTTTTGTTTTCTATCACTACTATGTTTGTCCATGTGCTAAGTCCTTATAGCACCCTCAAAAAAATTGGTGGTTGATAGATTTGCTAAAATCTCCCTTGCGAATCTATCTTGGTAATTTGGAACATCCACAAAATCTACTACCATACCCTCTACTAATATTATCTCTCTCTCTCTAAAGATTGATCTTTGTATTGTTAGCAAAACAAAAGATATTAATATTGTCTTTAGTACCATAAACTTATTCAAATTATACAAATTACACAAAATTACAATTTCAAAAAATCCCCATCAAAATTCAAACAAAATTAATTCCTCCAAATTTCAAACAAAATTAACTTGGAAAAAAAAACTTAACAAATCTAATAATTAGACCATGGCTATTAATTTCTCTATTATTATTAAGTTAAGTTCTCCATTAAATTATCTCTATTATTAAGTTCATTATCGTAATTATCATAATTTTCTTGACCATGAACTTAACTCCATTGTTGACTGGTTAATTGACTAAAGACACTACACAAGTAAATGATTATAGGCATGGACCAAATTATTATTTTTTTATATTTTCCAATACGTTGAAGAAAATTTATTGACTAATGACACCACGCCCTGACGCCAATGCAATGGTTATTAACTAATGACTGGTGGAAAAATCAATTTTATTTATTGTTTCCCATACGTTGGGAAAAATTTATTGACTAATGACACAACGCCGTGAACCAAATGTCAATGGTTATTGACTAATGACTCGTTGTATGACCCAGCTGTATACGTCTTTGGGGCGCCATATTTAAATTTATTTATTTTTTCGATATGTTGTGGGAAGCTTATTTACTGAAGTGCCATATTAAATTTATTTATTTTTGGTTGCGGGAAGCTTATTGACTCGGTGTGATCCAGTTTTATATTTGGATTTCCTAGTGCATGTAGCAACTATTCAGTATATCCGTGAACTATTTAAAAAAAACACAACAAAATATAAATATTTTTATTTAAAATTATAAAATATTCTGTTTAAAAATTATAAAATATTTGAAAGAAAATTGAATTACTTTCTGTATTTTTATCTTTTCTAAAATTTATTTCTATTATGTTATTTTTTTTAATTAAAAAATAAACATAATTTTTTAATGGGTCCTAGCCTTCTCCTCCTGGTTGTTTCTTTCCATTCTTTCCTTCCTTTTGTATAGCTTGATCTTCTTGTCTTTTCAGTAATTTTCCACTTGTTTTCCGTTTTTGTGACCTTGGTTCTTTGAGGTGTGGTTGATATAGTTGGAGGTATTGTAATAACACTTAATTTATGCTATTTGTTTTTTGCTAATAATAGAAGAAAGTAATCTTGAAATTAATCTATGATAATATACTAATTTGAACCCTTAAATTAACTATTAATTTAAATTTTAAAATTTTTAAAATATCCTTTCTAACCCTTAAATTACTATAATATTTATATATTTAATATTTTTAATAATTTTAGTTTTAAAATTAATTTATTTTATTCATTTTAATATAATTAATATATGAAATAGCCCCTTTAACATATATTTGAATAAAAAATAACTAAATATCTATATATTACTCTAATAGGTTTATATTAATACCTTTTATATCTAATTTTATTTAGTACTTATAATATTTATCATTATTTATAATTATTTATTGTATATATGTAATATCTTTTTTACATAACTATTAATTTAAGATTAATTTATTTTAGTATATATAAATATATGAAATATTCCCTTTAATTTATATTTTAATAAAAGAATATAACTAACTATTTATATATTACTCTAATATTTATAATAACTTTTATATCTAGCTATTAATTACTTTAATATCTTTGTAGATAAGTTATATATTTGATAACTATCTATTAATTTTAATTAATTTATTTTATAATTTATTTATTTCAATATATATTTATAAATATAAATTCATAAAATGGTCCATTGACTTTTATTTTAATAAGAAGATAACTAACCGTAGTAGCCTTTTTAAGGTATAGGTTTTACCCCTAATCTTGGTCTAAACCTACCATTTCCAGGTCAAATTTAGCCGTTATCTATTTAGCGGTTACCTGGTCAAGAGATTTAGTCCTTGGATGTTCTGCTCTATCTATTTAATATGCAAAGCAAGATCTGTTCATTCAACTTGTCCTGATGATGAACCACACTAGTTGGTTACCTGGTCAAGAGATTTAGTCCTTGGATGTTCTGCTCTATCTATTTAATATGCAAAGCAAGATCTGTTCATTCAACTTGTCCTGATGATGAACCACACTAGTTGGTTCGAAACGCGCTAAGAAAAGAATCCTAATGTGATTTTCACCAAAAAATCTTCTGTCAACTTGTTATGGATCACACAAACCTAAATTCAAAAACATAATTTTATCTTAATTTTTATAATTATAATATGTTATTTTTTAAATTTAAATTTTCTATTTAATTGATATCTTCAATTAATTAAAAGGAAATTGAAATTACTTTTTACATTATTATAGCTAAAATGTATTTTTACCTTTCTAAAATCTTGTAATAACCCCAGTAAATGTAAATGTGAATTTTACTATGGTAAAAGACAATATAGTAGTTGTTGTTTATGTTTAAAAGAAACAAAACTGTGATAAACTACATTATTGAATAAATTAAATATTTTCTTGAAATGCCGGCAGCCTCTGGGAGGTGGATTTCAAAGAAAAATATCAGTTGTAATAACTGATTGGAACTGCCCTCCCAAACAGGAAAAGGTCCTGGATGTAGGGAGGAAGTTCTGTGCTGTTGGGACAGACAGAAGAGATTTTTCCTAAGAAAAGAGGAAAGAAATACAAGAGAAAGAGGGTTAAGTCTGGTAGGGATCAGATAACCAGGCACAAGGTGCACAGATTCTTGTTGAGGGCTTGAGGCCTGCAAGATGGCTCGGGGGGAGAAAACCATCTGAGGGATGGATCTCATGGCTGGGTGGAAGAGCAGAATCAAGGTACAAAAGACTTGCTTAGGTACCTACTCATGACTCTGGTGAACCAGGTACGGTTCCAATTACAGAGTCTCTGTTGAAATTAAAAATAAGGAAAGTGCAGTAGAAATTACAGTGGTTAATTGATACTGTGTTTTATTCCAAAGATTACCGTTATGATAATAGTATAACTGTCTAGATATAGTCTAAATAAAGACAGGCTGTAAAGGTTAGGCATGACCCGAAACCTGCTAAACTGATATTAAAGCTACACGGGTGTGGTTCCCAGTTAACAACAGAGTATATAATGACTAGCGTAATACAATAGAGACAAGGAGACAGAGATAGTCTCGAGCAAGCAAACGATTAACAGATCCAGTTGTCGGGCAATTGCATGCAAACAAAACTATTATCAAATCATGCTAATATAAGAATAAGTTGAAACATTTGAGCCTGATTATTAATGCCGGCGGTAGGTCCGAGAATAATACACATTAACAGGCCGGAACAAATACATGCATAGCTGTAAATTCGATTGAAAAGCAAGAGACTAGTATACTATCCAGATTAAAAAGGAAATAAGTATATTCTGCAAACGCACGGGATGGAGAACCATACCCTAGCTGTACAACCTTCAACAGTAAATAGCCACATTCATAGCTACTGTCACCAAGGAGTCGGTTCAACATATAAACGATAAGGAAAACGTAACGACGGCACTATGAAACCATGCTTATGCCTGCAGAAATAATCTATACAAGCGTAATATATGACTGGTTAAATGAAAAGAATATAGTATGACGAATATAGTGTGGCGAATACAGTAAACTGGTAGAGCTTATAACCAGATAACATTGGCAAAAACCATATAGAGTATCGAAACGTTACTCCCTGAAACTGTAACGAATATTTAAAGCAAATCAAGAGTCTGCCGCCGCTGAGACAAGCAACTTATCATAAGCAGAGACTGAACGCAACAGAAAACGGAGCAATACTAACTGAGACTTATGATACCAACTGTAAGCATGTAACCATTTCAATAGTAATGTTCAGTACACGGCAAGTAAAAGGGTTCGAATAGAGCCATGCTCGATTATACACAGATATATATATATATATACGATTTAAAGAAAACAAATACCTCGATAGTAAACCCTGGTCGGGCATTATCGCACAAGTGTTTATTTATATAACAGGAAACTCAACATTAAAAACCCAGATTCATAAATCATGTCTGTGCGTTAAGAGTCGGTCTTATACAATATCGAATATCCATTAGAGACAAGCCCAATATCTAGAAATGCCAACAGGGGCGATTAAACCCTAAACAAAATTACAGAAAGAAGAGACAGAGTACACGGGTCGCCATGGACTGTGCGCTCCCAGTGCTGAACATAGATCCAACAAGATAACAACCATATGTAAACGGTGAGGGTTCGCCTGTAAATACCTCAGCCGATTGAAGAAGGGTCGACCAGCGTTCAAACGACGGACTGCCACAATCAAACCCTCGACCTTATTAAAACAAGGAACTACCGAGCTCTAATATTCAAGGAAAAGGGTATCAGGAGTAAAGAACTCACCTGTGGCCGCCGAGAGAGTAGTAATGTTGAGCTTAAAGGCTGTGACATTGCCGAAAAGGCAGGACCGAACCCATCTGCATACCTTGCAGCGAGAGCACAAAGTTAGAATGAGCCGTAAGCAGACAATAGATTAAGTCATCTGGAATGCAAGCTCTAAAGTTAAACCAGTTAACCATTACCTTGCAGGCGTAATAGCAAGTTCTTCACGTTTTCCTGAGGACGAGCAAGAGGTGAGGACGAAGCCTGAGGTCTCGAACCGGCATTAGAGCACTTGGAGGAGTCGGAGGAAACTGTAAGGAATGGGTGCTGGGCTCGCTCCGGTGGGGTTTTGAGCTGCCCTAAAACCCTTAACCATTTCCCTCCGTTGGATCTGAAATGCAGATCCTAAGCGTCGATGCCTGGCAGGAATCTGTAGCGGAGTATCCAAGGTGCCCAAAGCCGAGCGGTCACATGGCAGGGTGGGCCGGACATGCCACCTGCCAAGCAGTGGACTACGCTCATAAAGACACCAAGTGATCTGGCACCTGCAGAGGCTGCGGTCGGATCACCTACCTCCGCACCTGATTAATACATTGCGTACTGGGTAGGGTCACAAGGTTAATAATTTAGTTGTGAGTCAATGCGACCAACCCAAACACCATGTCAACATAATTATCATGTCAGCGTCTAACAACATAGTAAAGTGCTGAAAAAACAATCACATAAATTAAACCTTGTTATATAGTTTAATGGTGGGTAGATGCACCATGTTGATAACGCATTACATGCGGTAATACCTAGTTAGAGAGTATGCAAAGTAGTAAGTCAGTTTGCATGGTATGCGTAATTTTTTTTTTATTTGTATAGTAATGAGGATGTGACAAATTGGTATCAGAGCCTAGTTACAACACTGTGGCCTCAAACATGACATGTTTCACTGTGCAGAAGCATACACCATGCATATATATATGAGAACTGATAATTTACTTAAGTGTTGCTCTGTCTATGAAGGGGTGACACACAGAATTATAACAGCTAGCAGTTAAGCCAAAAAAAAAAAAAACAGCGAAATGTAAGGAGACGGCAGTAACCCTTGGGAGAACCCAGAGCTGTGGGTACAGTTGGGTGAGGAAACACGAAGTACCAATCTTGCCATACTGGAAACCGTTCAGGAGTTGAAAAATGAGATGGCACGCTTGCGAGAAGACAACGCACGTTTGACAGTAGAACAAGAAAGAATTCTGAAGAGTTTGTCGGACAGGCAAAATCCAGCTTTATCTAACCCCAGCGCGGAACAACAGAGGGTGACAGAGGAGCAAGACTTTCAGAATGTACCTGAAAATTCAGCAGGCAAAGAGGATCATTCTGACAATGTACCACAGCAGCAAACCTCAAAACGTCAGAAAATGGAGCTGCAGGGAGAATTTCGGAAGATTAAACCCCCACATTTCGATGGCGAACAGGAAGAGGCAGCAAAAGCATGGTTAATAAATATGAATAAATATTTTCAGTTGTATGAGTATGATCACAACTTGAAGGCGAGACTGGCTATTTTCCAGCTACAAGGTAAGGCAACCTTGTGGTGGGAGGAAATCAAGATTATTAAGGGGGTCAGTGAACGGACCATTACATGGGAGAAATTTCAGAAATACTTCAAAGAAAGGTACCTAACTGAGCGCTTCTATGATGAGAAAGAGAGAGAGTTCCATGATTTAAGACTGGGGCAACAGACTATGGACGAGTTCATTAATCGCTTTACCTCTCTGCTACGTTATGTACCTTATATTAAGGAGGAGAAAGCCAAGGTCCAAAGGTTTGTGAGCAGCTTACCTTCATATATAAGAGAGAGGATTGAGTTTGACAATCCTAGGACTATGGATGAGGCTATTCGTAAAGCAAGGATCTACTACCAGCAGAATAAACAGAAGGGGGATACTTCAAATAAAAGATGGAATGAGAAAAAGAGTAGTCGGATGGCTGGAAACAGCAAGGGAGGTCGCAGCAATGGAAGTAAGGGAGCTGGTAAAGGATTAAACGGTAGATCTGTAGCAAGAAGTGCGCCCCGAGCTAGGCCAGTAAGTGAATCTAGAGTAAGTGAACAGCCTGTTAGGCCAGAAAGTGAAGGGATGACCATACCTCCAGTTCAATGTTGGGGTTGTGGAGGACCTCACTATGTCAAAAACTGCCCGCAGCGAAAGGGGACGGACTAGATATCCCAAATTCATGAAGCATCGACCGTTGGGGACGTGGCACGAAGTGTACCCAGAATTAATGCAGCCTTGGAGGACTGCCAAGCGGAGTACCAGCCATCTATGGTTGAATTTGAAGGTAAAATTTCAAACCTTTCTATAGCTGTTCTTATTGATCCAAGAGCTACTTTAAGTTATGTTAGCCCAAAGATAGTAGAACAGTGTAAGTTACAATCTAAAAAGTTCAGAAATCCGTGGCTGGTCCAATTAGCTACAGGAGCCAAGAGACGAGTTTTGGCCAAAATAAACAATTGCTCTTTAACCATAGCAGGGCAGCCAATAGTGGCAGACTTAAACATACTACCTCTGGGTTCATATGACATCCTGATTGGGATGGATTGGCTGGAAAAACACTGGTCTTCAGTGAATTGCAAGACAAAAACTATCTACTATAAGGATGACCGTGGAGAGCAGCAGGAGTTACAAGGAATCAAACATCCCGTACAGATTCGACCCATTACAGCATCTCAGTTAGCTAAATGCATCAGGAAGAAATGTCAAATTTATGCTATTCAGGTGGGTTACGCAAATCAGAAGGATAAAACTGCCATGCTAGGCAACATTCCGGTGGTACAAGAATTTGCAGATGTTTTTCCTGAGGAAGTACCGGGACTACCACCTAAAAGAGATGTGGACTTCACCATTGAATTGATTCCGGGAGCAGCACCCGTGTCACGGGCACCATACCGAATGAGTGTACCAGAACTAACAGAATTAAAAATGCAACTGCAGGAGCTGTTAGACAAGAATTACATCCGTCCCAGCGTATCACCCTGGGGAGCCCCAGTGTTATTTGTCAAAAAGAAAGATGGAACTTTCCGGATGTGTATTGATTATCGTCAGCTGAATAAGCTCACGATCAAAAATAAATATCCCTTGCCTCGGATCGACGAACTTTTTGATCAGGTGAAGGGAGCGACGGTATTCTCTAAGATCGATCTGTGATCTGGTTATCATCAGATCAGAATTAAGGAGGAGGATATCGCTAAGACAGCTTTCAGAACGCGGTATGGACACTATAAATTCGTGGTGCTACCTTTTGATCTGACCAATGCACCTACTACCTTCATGTGTTTGATGAACAGTGTGTTTCACAAGTTCTTAGATAAGTTTGTGTTAATATTCATAGACGACATTCTGATTTACTCCCGATCGAGGAAGGAGCATGAAGAACACCTGAGAGTGGTGTTGCAAACTTTGCGAGAACATCAGTTATATGCAAAGTTTAGTAAGTGTGATTTCTTTAAGGAGGAAATACAGTACTTAGGCCATGTGATCACAAAGGAAGGAATTGCAGTGGACCCTGAAAAAATCAGAACTATAATGGAGTGGCCTATACCAAAGGACGTGGCAGATATCAGATCCTTTATGGGGCTAGCGGGTTATTATAGAAGGTTTGTGGAAGGCTTTTCAAGGGTAGCATACCCTATCACCTCCTTACAAAAGAAGGGAAAGATATTTAAGAGGACCTCAGAATGTCACAGAGCTTTAAGCAGCTCAAGCACTTACCACCGCGCTCATCTTGAGTATAGCTGATCCTAATAAGGATTACGTGGTCTGTACTGACGCGAGTAAAGAAGGTGTGGGAGGAGTGCTGATGCAAGAAGGAAGGGTGATTGCATACGAATCAAGGAAACTAAAGGAACATGAGCAGAAGTACTCTGCTTACGATTTGGAATTAGCAGCTGTTATTCATGTACTAAAAATGTGGCGACATTACCTTTTGGGAAGGAAATTTCTGTTGTTGACAGACCACCACAGCTTAACAAATTATTTCAGTCAACCCACTTTAAATACAAGACAAGCTCGTTGGGCAGACTTTTTAAGTGGGTTTGATTTTGAAATAAAGCATTTGAAGGGAAAGGAGAATCGGGTAGCTGACGCATTGAGTCGAAAGGTGCAATGTGTGTGCAGAATTTCGGTCAGTAAATGGCAGTGTACCTTACTTGAAAAGATAAAATTAGCAGCTGATCAAGATGTTGTATATCAGCAAATTAAACAACAAGTACAGCAGCTTTCTGATAAGGGAATGCAACAAGGATATGAGTTAGACGATGTCGGGATGCTGTATTTCCATAAAAGGTTGTATGTGCCTAACGAAGATAGTCTTAGAAAACTGATTCTGGACGAATTTCATATCAGCCATTATACCGGGCATCCAGGGTACCAGAAAATGGTCACCGCGCTTCGGAAGGAATACTACTGGCCAAAAATGAAGAAGGAGGTAGCTGAGTATCTAGCGCGATGTTTAGAATGTCAACAGATCAAGGCAGAGCATTTGCATCCAGCAAGGCTGCTACAACCCTTGCCCATTCCGGAATGGAAATGGGAGACTATATCCATGGACTTTATAACTGGATTGCCTCGAACAAAGAAAAATAATGATTCCATTATGGTGGTGGTAGATAAGTTAAGTAAGGCAGCACACTTCATACCTGTGCAATCCACATATAAGGTTGTGCAGATTGCTCATATTTTCATGCAGAATGTGTTCAAACTGCATGGACTTCCGAAGGTAATAATCTCTGATTGTGATGTTAAGTTCACATCAACCTTTTGGAGGACCTTGTTTGCTGAACTGGGAACACAGCTGAACTTTAGCACAGCTTATCATCCCCAGACCGATGGCCAAACGGAACGTGTGAATCAGGTAGTGGAGGACATGCTAAGAGCATGTGTTATGATGAAACCAACCCAATGGGAGGAATACCTCCACTTGGTTGAATTTGCGTATAATAACGGGTATCACACGTCAACTCAGCTGAGTCCCTTTGAGGTTCTGTATGGGCGGAAGTGCCGCACACCCTCCAGTTGGGGTGGACCTGAGGATAGGCTAAGGTTTGGCCCGGATATGCTCAAAGAAATGGAAGACATGGTGAAGAAGGTGCGTAACAACTTAAAGGCTGCTCAAGACAGACAAAAAAGTTTTGCAGACCGGAAGAGAAGGTTCAAAGAATTTCAGGTCGGAGACCATGTTTTCGTAAGAATCCAAACCAGAAGGAGTACCTTGCAGTGGAGTGGGTGTGCCAAGCTGGCACCTCGCTATTTTGGACCTTTCCAAATCCTGGCAAGAGTGGGGCTAGTAGCTTATCAGCTTGCCCTACCAAGCCATATTAAGATCCACAATGTTTTTCATGTTTCCGTATTAAAACAATACGTCTACGATCCTAAACATGTGATTCAGTGGCAGGATGTTTGGGTAAGAATTAAATCTGGTCATTCTAAATAAGCTTTATTCTTAAACAAGGAAATAACTAAATCTGTTGCTGTTGCAGGTCGAGCCGGAAGGCGAGGTTCTGGTCGAACCACTGACCATTCTCGACCGGAGAGAAGCGCAGCTGTGGAAACGGGTTATTATCCAAGCTAAGGTGCAGTGGCAGCATTATGGGCCTGAAGAGGCCACTTGGGAGGATGAGGAACTCCTTAAGGAAGCTTACCCGAATTTGTTTAAGGAAAACAGACATCGGGACGATGTCCAATCACAGAAGGGGGAGATGTAATAACCCTAGTAAATGTAAATGTGAATTTTACTATGGTAAAAGACAATATAGTAGTTGTTGTTTATGTTTAAAAGAAACAAAACTGTGATAAACTACATTATTGAATAAATTAAATATTTTCTTGAAATGCTGGCAGCCTCTGGGAGATGGATTTCAAAGAAAAAGATCAGTTGTAATAACTGATTGGAATTGCCCTCCCAAATAGGAAAAGGTCCTGGATGTAGGGAGGAAGTTCTGTGCTGTTGGGACAGACAGAAGAGATTTTTCCTGAGAAAAGAGGAAATAAATACAAGAGAAAGAGGGTTAAGTCTGGTAGGGACCAGATAACCAGGCACAAGGTGCACAGATTCTTGTTGAGGGCTTGAGGCTTGCAAGATGGCTCAGGGGGAGAAAACCATCTGAGGGATGGATCTCATGGCTGGGTGGAAGAGCAGAATCAAGGTACAGAAGACTTGCTTAGGTACCTGCTCATGACTCTGGTGAACCAGGTACGGTTTCCAATTACAGAGTCTCTGTTGAAATTAAAAATAAGGAAAGTGCAGTAGAAATTACAGTGGTTAATTGATACTGTGTTTTATTCCAAAGATTACCGTTATGATAATAGTATAACTGTCTAGATATAGTCTAAATAAAGACAGGTTGTAAATGTTAGGCATGACCCGAAACCTGCTAAACTGATATTAAAGCTACACGGGTGTGGTTCCCAGTTAACAGCAGAGTATATAATGACTAGCATAATACAATACAGACAAGGAGACAGAGATAGTCTCGAGCAAGCAAACGATTAACAGATCCAGTTGTCGGGCAATTGCATGCAAACAAAACTATTATCAAATCATGCTAATATAAGAATAAGTTGAAACATTTGAGCCTGAGTATTAATGCCGGCGGTAGGTCCAAGAATAATACACATTAACAGGCCGGAACAAATACATGCATAGCTGTAAATTCGATTGAAAAGCAAGAGACTAGTATACTATCCAGATTAAAAAGGAAATAAGTATATTCTGCAAACGCACGGGATGGAGAACCATACCCTAGCTGTACAACCTTCAACAGTAAATAGCCACATTCATAGCTACTGTCACCGAGGAGTCGGTTCAACATATAAACGATAAGGAAAACGTAACGACAGCACTATGAAACCGTGCTTATGCCTGCAGAAATAATCTATACATGCGTAATATATGACTGGTTAAATGAAAAGAATATAGTATGACGAATATAGTATGGCGAATACAGTAAACTGGTAGAGCTTATAACCAGATAACATTGGCAAAAACCATATAGAGTATCGAAACGTTACTCCCTGAAACTGTAACAAATATTTAAAGCAAATCAAGAGTTTTCCGCCGCTGAGACGGGCAACTTATCATAAGCAGAGACTGAACGCAACAGAAAATGGAGAAATACTAACTGAGACTTACGATACCAACTGTAAGCATGTAACCATTTCAATAGTAATGTTCAGTACACGGCAAGCAAAAGGGTTCGAACAGAGCCATGCTCGATTATACACAGATATATATATATGAACTAAAGAGAACAAATACCTCGATAGTAAACCTTGGTCGGGCATTATCGCACAAGTGTTTATTTATATAACAGGAAACTCAACATTAAAAACCCAGATTCATAAATCATGTCTGTGCGTTAAGCTTCGGTCTTATACAATATCGAATATCCATTACAGACAAGCCCAATATCTAGAAATGCCAACAGGGGTGATTAAACCCTAAACAAAATTATAGAAAGAAGAGACAGAGTACACAGGTCGCCATGGACTGTGCGCTCCCGGTGCTGAACATAGATCCAACAATATAACAACCATATGTAAACGGTGAGGGTCCGCCTGTAAATACCTCAGCTGATTGAAGAAGGGTCAACCAGCGTTCAAACGGCGGACTGCCACAATCAAACCCTCGACCTTATTAAAACAAGGAACTACCGAGCTCTAATATTCAAGGAAAAGGGTATCAGGAGTAAAGAACTCACCTGTGGCCGCCGAGAGAGCAGTAATGTTGAGCTTAAAGGCTGTGACATTGTCAAAAAGGCAGGACCGAACCCATCTGCATACCTTGCAGTGAGAGCACAAAGTTAGAATGAGCCGTAAGCAGACAATAGATTAAGTCATGCGGAATGCAAGCTCTAAAGTTTAACCAGTTAACCATTACCTTGCAAGCGTAATAGCAAGTTCTTCACGTTTTCCTGAGGACGAGCAAGAGGTGAGGACAAAGCCTGAGGTCTCGAACCGGCATCAGAGCACCCAGAGGAGTCGGAGGAAACTGTGAGGAATGGGTGCTGGGCTCGCTCCGGTGGGGTTTTGAGCTGCCCTAAAACCCTTAACCATTTCCCTCCGTTGGATCTGAAATGCAGATCCTGACCGTCGATGCCTGGCGGGAATCTGTAGCGGAGTATCCAAGGTGCCCAAGGCCGAGCGGTCACATGGCAGGGTGAGCCGGACATGCCACCTGCCAAGCGGTGGACTACACTCATAAAGACACCAAGTGATCTGGCACCTGCAGAGGCTGCGGTCGGACCACCTAACTCTGCACCTGATTAATACATTGTGTACTGGGTAGGGTCACAAGGTTAATGATTTAGTTGTGAGTCAATGCGACCAACCCAAACACCATGTCAACATAATTATCATGTCAGCGTATAACAACATAGTAAAGTGCTGAAAAAAAAACAATCACATAAATTAAACCTTGTCATATAGTTTAATGGTGGGTAGATGCACCATGTTGATAACGCATACATGCGATAACACCTAGTTGGAGAGTATGCAAAGTAGTAAGTCAGTTTGCATGGTATGCGTAAATTTTTTTTTTTATTTGTATAGTAATGAGGATGTGA
>APFE031397777.1:0-10620 GCA_000404065.3 Pinus taeda | reverse complement strand
ATATCTATTAACCTGACATATAACTAATCATAGTCTCTTGATTGTTAGTGGGATTGTTGGGATGGGGTCCCCTAGGTCCAATTTTGACTAAGTTTTGTAAAAGCCTCTACATTTTAAGGAGTAGAACACACAACACGCAGGTCATTAGGAGTCAAGGGGTTTTAGGAAGGTCAAAACCCCTTAGTTTTTGTATTGTTTTGAGCTCTGCCCATGGGTTGCAGACTATGGTATTGTAATAGGAAAAAGTATATAAAGGGATGTATTAGCTTGTCTAAGAGAAGATATGTGATGTTATGAGTGATACTTGTCTTTAGGGCCTGTAATCTTCTCTATTCGGGCAAAGAGGAAGGCTCATGTTGTTGTTTGCAAGGAGACCTTGGTAAGTCTACAGCTGTGTGCACATGCCCCTGCAGATAAGTGTGCAAGCCCCTGTAGCTAAGTGCGTAGGGTCAGAAGACTGTATTATTGAAGAACTGAAGTAATAAAAGAGACGTTTGAAGCATATTTTTGTTATGTTATCTACTTTAAAGTTTATGTATTTATGTATGCTTATGTTTGTTATAGATTATCTTATCTATAATTGCATCGTGAATACCTAAATGTGTTTCTTACATTGAATAAGGCATGCTAAAGTAGTTATGTGCAACTTATAGATTTGTTAAAGTAAGGAAATTGTTACGACTATGTTTATAAATGTCACTGGTTCGTGAAGGTCAGATTGAGCCCTAGATCAAGAGGAACCCTACAACCACACTCATACCCCTATGGGTGCAAAAACCTAGTTCTAGCATCCCCCAATATTACCTCAGGTGAGACTGTGATATTCCTTGCACAGGTCGTTGCTGAAAGGGTTGGTAATATAGGGTTTTTTTGGTTAGTACAGCCTAACTTCGAACCTAGGTTTAAGCCCCCAAAGCCAATAAATGGTTCTATTGTCAGGATCGATATTTTTTTGAGGGATGTGGATGTGGCATCTGACTAAGAAGGAAATTCATAATTGGGTTGAGTGAAAGGAGTGCGAGTTTGTAGTACAGGAAAACCAAAATCCATGCTTATCGACAAAAGCTTGGTTACAAAGCGTAAAAGCTGAGTGACTTAAGGACGAGTCACATCTTTGTGTTGGGGGCCTATTGGGATGGGGTCCCCTGGGTCCAACTTTGACTAAATTTTTTAAAAGCCTCCACATTTTAAGGAGTGTAGCACGCAGGTCATTAGGAGTCAAGTGGTTTTAGGAAGGTCAAAGCCCCTTAGTTTTTGTATTGTTTTAAGCTCTGCCCATGGTTTGCGGACCATGGTATTGTACTAGGAAAAAGTATATAAAGGGATGTATTAGCTTGTCTAAGAGAAGATATGTGATGTCATGAGTGATACATTTATTTATATTCTATAATCTTCTGTATTTGGGCAAAGGGGAAGGCTCCTACTACTATGTGCACAAGCCCCTACAACTAAGTGCGCAGGGTCAGAAAATTGTATTATTGAAGAAATGAAGTAATAAAAGAGACTTTGGAAGCATATTTTTGTTATGCTATCTACATTACAGTTTATGTATTTATGTATGCTTATGTTCGCTATAGCTTATCTTATTTGTAATTGCATCGTGGAAATCTGAATGTGTTTCTTGCATTGAATAAGGCATGCTAAAGTAGTTAATCATAGCTTATAGATTTGTTAAAGTAAGGAAATTGTTCAAACTTTGTTTATAAAAGTGAATGGCTCATGAAAGTCGTATTGAGCCCTAAATTAGGAGGAACCCTATAACCACACTCATACCCCTCTAGGTGCAGAAACCTAGTTCTAGCATTCCCCCATATTAACTTGAGTGAGACTTTGATCTGCCCTACACAGGTCATTGCCAAAAGGGCTGGTAATATAGGGTTTTGTTGGTTAGCACAACCTAACATCGAACCTGGGTCTAAGCCCCCGAAGCCAGCACTACCTAACTACTTTGGGACAATGTATTTTCTTTGCCCAAGCTACAGGAAGGATGATCACTAACTACCGGAATGTGATGACCCTATACATCAAGATTAAGTTACTGGAAGTGAGCGTTAAAGAAGATATTGAAAGCACAAATGATAAAAAAGAATAGAGTTATGCCTAGGCATTCATGCTAACAACTTGTCTAGATAAAAGTTATTTTGATTTTTGTATATTAAAATATTTTAAGTGCCAGACAATATTCTTATCTAAGAAGATCATTTTATATGTATGTTTTGTTAGCCAGACGGTTGCATCCTTTGTTGAAATTTCATAATATTTAACTGCATGATTACAATTGTTTATTTATGCCTATTGTCTGAAACCTTATCTCTTACTATTGGCGCTGATGTTGTGATGCAGCATTGGTGGTTGGCATTGATGTCAACCTAGTTATGACCTAGTGTTGGATATGCCTAGGTAGTGCAGGAAATAGGTTGAGTAGAGATGTGATGGAAATGTTTGAACAGGTCCTGAAGCTATTTACACAAGGTCTAGAGAATCTATAGTTAGTTGAAAGTGGTTGGAGATTGTCAAGTTATGTTTGCTAGGATGATCTATGGAGATGAGTGTGTTGATGGTATTTGGCTTGTTTTACAACTTCCAGGGCATCTCACTAATTGTTTGAATGTTTTTTAGGTGCTTGAGAAGTTAAGGAGAAATGTGGCAAGTTTCTTGACTAATCCAAGTTGTTTTGTCTTATTCTCTTCCATAACCACTAGGAGACAATGTCTGATAAAGTGGTTGTAGGCGGTCAGTCATTGGGATGCCAATGGAAAGGGTGTGGCTATAAGTGCATGGAGTTAGTATTCATCCCAATGGTTGTGGGATAAACATGAGTAAAACAATACCACTGGTATTTTCTTTAGGAATTTGATTCGAGACTTTGTTTGAACAAGTCATCAAGAGAAATCATGATATTCCATTAATGAGGTTGATGAGGATGAATTTCTATATATATGTCATGTTAATGGTAGAGTTAGTAGAGAGTGCTACAGTGATGTGTATCTCCTATTGTATAATTGTAGCTAATTTGAGTAGTGTGCTTATCATATTGAATTTTCAGATCAAAGAGAGTTTTGTGTTTCTCATGCTGAGAAGATTGTAAAACCCAGTTTGAAAATGTATGAAATCATGGTTCACATGAAGGAGTTGGAGGCATAGAGACTTCATGCTAGTAGAGGCTAACATATAGTGAGTAGAGGAGGTTGTGGCCATTTTGATAGTGGTGGAAAACAAACTTTTATAGGGTTCAATTATTCTAGTTGGTAGAGGCCAACTACTCTGTGTACAATTTGTTCAAAAATTAATAGAATATTTGAGAAATGCATCAGTTCAACAATTAATGGAATATTTGAGCAACATATCAGCAGTAGGGTGGTTTTTCTCTTGGAAGGGTTTCCGCCATAAATAATTGTATCCTCTTGTGTGAATGTCTTTCTTGATGTTGTTCATGGTGTTTATGTGTTGGTTCTATGTTGGTTTTACATGTTATATTTGTGATTAGATGATGGGCTACTAATACATGGGTGTTTTGATAAAAAGAATTCAAAAAGATAATAAACACTATCAATATTTATTCCTCCCCCCCCCCCCTTGTCAGTAGTGAGCTCTTATCCAACACTTACAAGCTATAAATATTTTTGTAATTGGTCGAACACGGTTAGTCATGATTCTACTCTTAAATTATTTTTGCAGCCACCTCTATTGTTCTAGAGCTTTGTACTCTCTTTTTAGATGGTTTATTACATATAAACATTGTTTTTGATTTCTATCGTCATGTGAAATTTATTTTAACCTGCAATGACTGCAGTCAGGTAACACCCCCTAATTTGGGATGCACTTGCAGTTCTGTAGTTGTGTGAATGTGTGAATCAATGTGAGTTTATTTATAGTGGTTCATGTTTAGATTCTTAAATGAATTTTTTTCTTTATTGATTATCGGCTTGCATTGCTTATGAGTATTTATGCTACTACGAATTGGATTGTGTTGTTGAATAGAATAAGGGCCCTTGTACAAATGAATAATGACCAAGGGATCCATCAGAAGTTGTGTACACAACTATAGGACTCAGACTCATATTCTTCAATTAGTTGGATTTTTTTATGGCTAGTATCATGTGATTTTATGAGCTAGTTGTTTTAGTTACTAGATTGATTACATCTTCCTTTGATGCTCATGAATTGAATGGTTGTTTTATTTAAATATTTAATTATTTCTTTTGTCATATGAGGAACAAGTTTATGTTTTCTTATGATAGAATATTGATAGAATGTTGTTACATTTTATTTAGAGATAACCAATTAAATAGATTTCTACATATATTTTGTGGGGGTCTCATCAGTTTATGGTCCCTGGTTGATAATTTAATTTACAGCAATTTAAGCAATTAAATTGTTCATCGTATATTGTTTGTGTGTGTATATATATATATATATATATATATATATATATATATATTCTATATATATATATATATAAAGAGAGAGAGAGAGGAGAGAGGGAGAATAATAATCTAAAGTATATTGCAGCTTTTTATAGTGTTTTTTATAGTATAATTTATATAAATTAAATCTAATTTAAACTATAGTGGTAATATAATAGTTATAGTAGAGTAAATTAGTTATTATATATAAAATATATATAATATATATTCTATATAGTATCCCAGATCTAGGTGTTCTCACATCCACCAAGGAGGTAGATTTCTCATGCCAACATTGCTTGATTCATTAATGAGAAGGGTTGGGTGGCGGAAATTTTCTAAACACGTTGATGGTTTCATTCATTCTAAACAGGATATGGGTGACCTATCAAGGAAAATCCATTTACTCCCATTCAGAAAAATGAATTCCTTTATTAGCAATTAGCATGACATTCATTCCCTTATTAATTCCGCTCTACAGGTGGTTGGAGACTATGGGTTTGGAAAGACTAAGAGGTTCAGGGAGCTTAAGGTTAGAAGCAAACCATTTGTATTTCTTACCATCATGGTTCGTGAAAGGCCTCAACCTCTCCCTCCTTGGCATGGTCAAGGAGAAGAGTAATTTGCCAAATATTTTTTAACGCACATTTTCCACTTAGTTGTTTTCATGGAGGCAAGAGAGCATAGGAACAATGGTAATGGCCATTATGTCGTCAAGAAATTTCTAGGAAGACATCTCCAAGACTAAGAAGAAGGGAGATGGTGGATGTTGAATTGTTGAAATTAATTCACATCTGGTTCTCACTCACACGTCTTTGTAGAATCTTTCTGGATCTTTGGGAATAAATTTTCCCCCTCCTCCCCCTCCTTAGGCTTCCTCCAACTCGCTTGAAGGTACAAAAGTTGTTGATTCAAATAATCATGGAAATAAACCTTCAAGTCCTGGTCACCAATGGACTCAGGAAAATAAGAAAAATCTCATTGGTAATTACGGCTCTCTAGCCCACACAGAGCAATTAAAAATTTTGGCTAGCTAGTGAATGATGTCACACACCCAAAAAAGAGTGAAACATCTCATAAGGGATCAAACACCTACACTAGGACTGTGGTTGTTGAGTGGAAGCGCACTTCATATCTTCTTGAAGGATTTGATGACCCCTTCCTCTACCTTGACCAGCAAGACCAAGCTTGGATGAACAAGGCTCAAAGGGATCGATCAAGCTCAACAAAACCAGACTCAGCATGACCAGGCAATAGACTACCTCAAACATGGTCGCTAAATTATAAGGAAAGGCTCACTCATCCTTTGTTTCTTATAAGTTTCCCTTGTTGTTTGTTGTCCATGACTTCTTCGTGTCAAGAATATCTATTTTGTTAAGGTTCAATATAGTTTTAATGTGGTGATGCAAGAGCATCTCACTTCCAACTCAAAATACATTTTGACTATACCTAGGGGTCTTTCATTTACCAAGTGATTTGGTTCCCTAATTGAGTGTGATTGTTTAATTATTTGTGTTTCCTATGTTTTTAAAGAAATATAAATAAATTGTGTAAATAGGATTGAAATTGAGGAATATTATAATCGAATCTACTCTTTGAGGAAATCTGAAGAATATTTGAATGAGATAGAGAAATTTTAGGATCAATTAGTTTTCGTTAGAAATATGTGGATCTAGAGGATACTAAAGATAGGTATTTTTTTAATATTTTATTGATGTGAATAGATTTTAGTTCAGAATCATGCTTGCATATTTATCTAAACCAAGTGAATGGTGTGTGAAAGATAAAGGAGTATCGAGAGGATTGAGAAAGAAACGCCAAATGAAAGGCCAATAATATGTATATCAGGTATGGAAGGCTAAAAGGCCCTGAATGTAAATATCATGTACATGTTGTGCGAATATTAATGGAAATAGACACTTCGTTTCAAGTGTGAAAAGGTTCTATGAATCCTCTATTATTCTGTGTATTTGAATCATGTACATTATATTGAATTCGAGGGCAATATAGGTGTGTTGCAGACCTATTATATTAAAGCTTAGGAGGAAGTGTGCTTTACAATAGCATGGCAAGAATCAAAGTGCACAGAGGAAGTGAACACCCTTTTAAATAGAGTGTAATCATTATCTCTATTGATAGATTGATTAAGAATGTTGATCATTGATAAAACAGTGTGACCAATTATCCAAAAATTGGTAATCACTTAGATAAGTTAATAAGGAGAAGTTTGAGTATACTATATAGAAGAATTCAAGTGTGTATGATTTTTACAAATCCAATTAAAGGTGTAGAAGAGGCATTTGTATGTGAAAATGGAATCCTATACATTCATAGTACTAAATCCCTACTTCCCCTTATGTTAAAATCTATAATGGAGCCTTGGCCAAACAACAATGCAAGAGACTAGTTTTATTTGAACATGTAGGAGTTCATCAATTGAAGAGACATAACCCAAGTTTGTCAAGGCATTTCTATCTTGAGACAAAATTCTCGAAAGAAACATCTTGGATATTTCTCTAAGAGACTCCTTTGAAAATCATCGATATGCACAGACATTTTGACAATAAGTAATAAGAAGGAGTTTCAGAAGTTAACAGATAGACTCACATCCTGGAAGTCCAACGAAGCAGAGGAGGTCAAAGTGTTAGGGAGCCACATAATGGAAGTAAGGGAACATAACTTAAATTTCATCAAGGGATTCTCATTTAAAAATAGATTCCTCAGAAGAATATTCCTCAAGAGTTTCTAAATGAGATTAGACTTCAAATCGTTGAGGTGACATGGATTTTGAAAAGCACCAGGATGACGTGGAAAGTTTCAGGGTGACGTTGAAAGTGCCAGGATGACGTGGAAAGTTCCAGGGTGACGTTGCAAGTGCCAAGATAACATGTAAAGAGTTTGGATGACATGCCAAGTCAAGATAGACTTTTGAAGGTCACAGGATAATGAAGTTGTTAAGTGACAGGAATATTATTGTCTCGGAATAGAACTTTCCCATAAGGATATGCGCTGGATATTTTTAGTGAGGCTAGATTCCAAAATGTTGGGGTATGGGGTCGAAAGTTAACAAGAATTGAGAAGAACAAAAATTAACATAGAAATTATTGTCTCAAATTCTATTGCCCCTGAAGTTTCAAAGAATGACTTGACCAAAAACTTTCGGGGTCTAGGATATAAGAGTGTTGGTTATGTTCCATGGTCACAAAGTGAGACCCATGATTGAGAAAATGATATTTACAAGAGAGAAGGGGCTATGATATAACATTGGGACCAACTTAAAAAAAAAAAAAAAGCTAAAGGGCTTCTCCCCGCATTGTTATATTATGTGGTTTGTCCCTTCTCCCCTTTGCCATATATTGTAAAGTCTTGGGTTGTGAATGTTATATTATATATAAAAGTCTTGTAGTTGGTGGTCTTGTATTATACTCTTGCATCTCCTCCCACACAACCTTAATTAAGGGAAAATAGAATAAAGGAATTTTATTTCCCATAGTGAGTTGATGAAAGCGCCCATGTGATTTTGGATTGGAAGAGATTGTTAGTCAAAGTTGTTAGCCCTACATCACTTAACTACAAGGAAAATACCTTCTAGCGAAGATTTTTGTGAAAGTCGCTATAAAAATGGACCAAAAATATATTTGTAGTAGATGTCACTAGTGGAGGTGGCTGGGTGGATGTTTCTACGAATGTTTTTTAGACGATGCGACTAAAATCTACAAAGGCACCGATGGTTTACTATTTGATGAGCCTAATAAATGGGTAATTATATGGGCTCATTTTACCTCCTAACCTAGTCAAATTAACCATTCTCTTAGCTTATTGTATGATTTTCTCGTTATATTTATGCTTATAGGGTGAGTTGAGTTAGTTATTATGCCATATGGTCTAACATGTATTTAATGCATATTATTGATGGATTTTGAGGTCAAAGTCAAGGATCTAGTGGTCAAATGGCAGAAATAACTCGAATTAGACAAAGGATAGGACTTATAGGAGGGAATCCCCCTCATGTATTGCTCCTCACTTCAAATTCCCCTTCATTCAGCTCAAAGTACAAGCATCCTAATCATGCACTAGAAGGAAACCGAGCAAATGGAAGATGATTGTTAGTTATCTCAAGTTTTGGGAGCAAGCCTCCCTGATTTTAAGGAAGTTATTGGTAGCTTCAAATGTATAAGTAGAGAGGCCTAGGGCCTCATTAGGGTCGAATTTTCTCTTGGGAAAACACTGCTCAAATTTTGAGCTTACTATTATTTGACAGTTTTATGTAATCTTGCTATTTTTTTGATAATGAAGGTGGAATCCTTTTTGAGATAGCACTGAGTTACCTCAGAAGGCTGAATCTCTTGGGTTTGGGAACAATCCAAGTAGCCAAACTCTTCAATTGTATTTGTATACTTTACTTCAGTTTGTAGATTAGTTTGTTGTTAGATGTATTTCTCTTATGGTTAAGAATAAGTTGCTTTTGATGATTTAGTAGTTTGCTTCCATTTGTGCTTTCTGTAGTAGGTTAAGCAGTGATCAAAGAAGATTCAAAAGGCTAGAAATAGTGCGTTGGTCTCTCTTCCTCCCTCTGGGACCATGATTTGAGGCAAAGACTCTCTTGCTGCCCCAAAAAAACATAGATTTTCCTCATTCCTAGGACTTCTAATGTTTGCAGCTCTCTAGTAGGTTGATAGTCCAGTTTTGCTTTTATTTTGATATTATTTATCATGTTAACTTCCTGATTTGCAATATTCCCTTTGCACGCTTTCCTTTCTTACAGAATTTCCTTCTATACACCATAGTTTTAGGCCATTTTAATGCAAAACTCTGTTTTTCCTAGTATGCACTCATTCCATTGGTTGCTTGATTTTCTTGGTTGATTTTCAGTTTCTATGCAGCATATCTCTTCTAGCAATAGGCCAGCTTACTAGCAATCACACCCTCCATCTGATCCATGTGCTATAGGTCTCCCAAACCTCACCTCAATCTGCCCTAGCGTCCTTCATTTTTCATAGAACTTCTTCCTCTCTCCTTGAGCAAATCCAATCATCTTTCTCTCTCTTGGTGATTCATGGTAGACCTTAGGCACCTTAACACCTCATTCCAACCTTCATCCACCATTTCCACCCACTCTCACACCCTCAAAACAACAAAAATTTCTCTCGGCCTCCTCCTATAGGCCTCTTGTAGTTTCCATGTTTTCCTCCTGTAGTTTTTCCTGTAGGTTTTCTTTTGAAGGCCTAGTGTGGGAAAAGCCTCAAGAAGGCAACCTAAGACCTCCTAGGACCCATCCACACCATCCTACATCCTCCCAAGCTCCAAAACTAACCTCTAACGCCACTTGTTCACTACCACACTCACACACAATAAATTAGATGCATGTTAAATTCACATAAAAATACATAAAAATCCATAATATGTTTTTTGCTCATTTACTTCCAGAAATAGCATGGTTAGATTTTGTCTACTTCCTTGAGTAGGTAATGGCATTTATTTCATGGTTTTCATAGTGATTTTGGCAAAAGTAGAATTAGCTTGTTAATTAGGGTTTACTAGGTTTTGCTTTACATTCCAGTATTTCTCCTTTCTGCAGTTAGAATGGCATATGCAGAGTAATCTTTCTTTCCTTTCATCACACATAGAGCTTATTCTAAAATCTATAGAAGTTGGCTTGAGCTCCTAGCGATCTTGCGTTGGCTGACCAAGTGACAACCTACATTGAGAACTAGTACTTGTGCATATAGCACCGATGCTTCCAAGTTTGTTACGAACTACCGGGTTGATAAAAGTAAATTTGGAAGTCCAGGAGTTGCAGTATTCTTGCTACAATACTGGCACTCACCACTTTTTGGCACCATTGCCGAGGAAGTGTCAGAGAATTCTGTGATTACTACTTTCTTCTATTTCATATTGCAACATTCTACTAATAGTTTATTTCAGCAAAAGTAGACTAGTCATTTCTTTTCTTTCAATTCTGCATTTCCTTACTTTCCTTTTCAATTCTGAAAATTTCCATTCAGGAAGTTCATTTAATCTAGTTGTAATTTGTTTTGTTCAATTCACAGTTTCAGTTTCTATAGGTACTTTCTATGTGGGAAAAGAAATAAAAAACCAACCAAAAATATTTCCTTCCATGCCTTGTAGGAATAGATATAGCTTAGGAAAATTTTTGCCCAACACCCCCACTGCTTCACATAGCCAACCTTCTCTCTTCTTCAGTGGTTGTAAT
>APFE031397775.1:0-10685 GCA_000404065.3 Pinus taeda | reverse complement strand
AGAGAGAGAGAGAGAGAGCGTGTGTTACATTAAGAGATTCATTTCAATAATACATTACATTCATAAAAATGTATTCTATAAGCATATAACTAAATAGAATTCAATAAATAGCTTCATTTTTTGTTGGTTTCTATGATATTATATCAAGTACAAATAATATATTTAAAAAATGAATATTAAAAAATATTAATTTAGATGGGAAAATCAAAATTCATATTATGTTACAAAAATCTTTAAAACATCCATTTATGGCTCGTCTCTTGAAGATCCTAAATAGTCCACTTAACACTCATTAGAAAATAATGATTCCACATTTTATTAGGAAAAGCATTTTCTTTTACATGGAGTTTTATTTCAAAAACAACATTGTCACATTTATACAGTGATATGGAACCACATGATAGCCATATAAAATCAATAAATGGCTTTCTAACTTATTGACTTATATGAGAGGATTTCATATATAAGTAATTGATTCGAGAATACATAGTTATAAAAATTTATGGATTGAAAATCAAATAGACAACATAGAACTCATTATCAATTAATTATTACAATTTTTATTATTAAAAACATTTTGTTTTACATGGAGTTTGATTTCAAAAATAATGTCACATTTATACACTCTTATTAAATAAAATGATAGGAAAATGAAAATCAATAAATGGCTTCCTGATTTATTTGATCACATGAGATTATTGCATACATAAATAACTAAATTAAGAACACATCTAAGTTTGAAATAATTATATATTGAAAATTCGGTGGCTTAAAATTTAAAGAGTTTAAAGTCATTGATCTATGTCTCATTGGCCTCTAGTCATAGATAACATATTTAATACTTATTATTAGAAAATTTTAATAATTATTTTTGGAAGAAATGATCCATAGTTTATGGCCATTATATATCACATAGTCACTCATATTAATCAATATAAGTAAACATTGAAAACATAACTTCGTGCCTTGTTGACTCATATGATATAATTTTATTTTACTTAAAAATACAAATTTATAAAAAGTTATCATTAGATAATGAAATGAAATTCCTTACTATTCAAAAAAGTTTAGACATAATTCATCTATGATACATGTTCAATGAAACGTTAATATTCCACTTAGAACACACCATCAATTAATTATATATCATTTTTTAGGAATGAAAATAACTTACAATGTAGTTTTATTTTAAAAACATACTACATTTATATAGTCATATCAATGCACTTTCTCGGCAATTAAAATTCGACAAGTAACTTAAATGTGTGTGGTTGATTTCCAATATGATATGATTCCAATTACAAGTATTAATTGATTCATGTATATACAAATTTACTAAAAACTAGCATTTGCACCAGATGTTGCAAAGGAAACGTCGTAAGGCATAAATTGAAAAAAGCAAATAGAGCAAAAAAATACTTTGATAAAGAATAAAAATATATTAAACACTCAAATCAATGCCCCATTAACTAGAACCAATTAGTAGACATTCCATATGAAATGGGCATATGATCCAAGAACATTGCTGCATAAGGGAGCCAATTAGCGAGCTAACATAAGTATAAATGGTTTCATATACTAAAATCCACAGGTCTAACAAATCTTGCTTAGCCATTTAAGATATAGAAGCTATCTTGTTTAGCCATTTAAGATATAGAAGCTTCGAAACCTTTGTATATGAGCTATTGTCAAAGGGCTGCCCTTGTCCTCAGAAGCATTACCACTAGTACCGAGCATTACCACTGAATTTCGAATTTTTTCACGTTCGCCAAATTCCAAACCTGAAGGTTTCTTGGAACCCTTGACTTAGCTCCCCACAACGTGGTGCAAGTTGCATAATTCAGTTTCACTCAATCGTTGAATTTCTATGTTTTTCACCCACAATGCATGATCTACAAATCTCCCAATTCTTAGAGAACGAGAGAACAAAATTACCTTCAAATCAGAATTTTACTAGAAAATCAAATTCCCAAAGCATACATGTGTTTGTATTTTGTATAACAAAATCCTATAAATTCTGCATTTTTCGTAGTCAGCACAGTATGTTGTATACATGAGATAGATCTGGGCAACTGTATTCATGTCAAAGTTGACAGCTAGTCCACATTTTAAAGATTCAGGAAAAAAGGCAAAATATACTGCATCACAGTCTAACCCAGATCGAGATGAGCCCTTGATATGCTGAGCCTTCTCTAAGATGGTCATTCAATGTGCCACCTCTCCCTTTTGATTTCCATTTGAATGCCTAGACTGCACCTCTTCATTGTTGTACCATGGATGGAAAACATGACCATTCAACATAAATGCAAGAAAGTATTACAAATACAACAACACCTATTTCTTGATATACTACCATTAAATGTGTACTTTCCTTGGCTACTAGTTATAATTGGAATATTCACTAGTTGGATGTAAATAAAACCCTTGTAAGTGGACTTTTGAAAGAAGAAGTCCATATACAACAACCATATGGGTTGAAGTAGCTGGTAAAGAGGATCTTGTGTGCAATTAAAGAAGGCCCTATATGGTCTCACATAGGCTCATCATGCATGCTACACTAGTATTGATGAGTGGTTCCATAGAAAATGTGTAAGAAAATCAAGAATTGATATCTATATTTTCTACATGATGGTGATCATAGCATTGTTATTCATATTTTATATGTACATGATACTATTTTGGTGGGAAATGATGATGAATTAATTCATTGGTTGAAAAATGAATTATGTCAGGAATTTTTGGGTCCTCTTCACTATTCCTCTGGTCTGGAAGTTTCGCAAGATAAAGAACAACTTATTTCAACTCGGGTAGGTAAAATTCTAGGAATGGAAATTTACCTTGAAGTGTAGAAATTTTGGTGGATATTACTAGTCCCTAATATGAAAATTGTAAAATGTTTGGTGATATATTTGTAAGAATATTCAAATTTTTTATTAATTTTATATAGTCTTTATAAGGTTTTGGCTATTGTTAAGGTATACTAATTTTATTGTATAAAACTTGGACAAATCATCTAAACAAAAAATGGAAACGAGTGAATTTTTTGTTTAAAAAAACATTGAAATTAGTCCATCTATGAAATTTAGCCCCTAAAATTTTCCTTGGATTCAAGCCAAGTACGCTGTAGAGATTTTGAAAAGCTTCAAAACTTATGGTTGTAAATCTATCTCTACACCCATGGATCCTTGTGTTAAATTGAGAATTGATGATCCAATTGAAGAAGTGGATGCTACCTCATATTTTAAATTGATTTCTAGCCTTTCCTGATTTATCATATGCTGTAAATGTTCTAAGTCAGTTTATGGTAAGGGCAAGGAAGATCCATTGGTAGGCTGCTAAAATAATTCTTCATTGTTTGAGTGAAACTATTTCTTATGGTCTTAGTTTTGAAAAAGGAAAATATATTTTTTGTATGGTTACACAGATGTTGATTAGGCAGGTGATATGAATTTCATAAAATCTGTTACAAGTTATTCTTTCTCCTTAGGTTTTGGCATGATTTCTTGGAGTAGTAAGAAACAAATTTGAATTGATTTATCATTTGGCAAACACTGAATATTTGATGCTTCTACCAAGGGCTTTGGAGCAATATGGCCTAAGAAATTGCTTCTAGAGCTTAGAGTAATAGAGAAGACCACGACTCTTACCCAGATGCGGGTGCATTAACCACGTATTAATGCCATCACTAAAGAGGATAGCAGTTGGCGCTACGACCAGCAGTCCTTGGCGGTTAAAGGCAGGAGAAACTCAGGCATTCAAGGCTCTGAGTAATGGTGGATCGCGCTTGGGAGTAATGGCGTTGAGCAGGAAAATTAATGAGTTGCAGGGACATCATTCTCGGATGGCGTGCCTCAATCAGGGCATAAAAGATCTGCTCCTCGGTGGATATGGCACAAAGGCATGCTTCAAGTGGTTAATTAGGCTGAGTTCCAGGGCAGCGAATAGTGCATGGGAGCCTCCCTCGGTCAGGTATTTGTCCGTTGGTTCTGGAATGTTAAGAGGGTCCATTGGGTCTGAACCTGTTTCATTAAGTTTATTCCCGTGTCTGAATAATGTTGACGTATGTTTCATTAAGTTCATTCTCTATGTTTGGGTCTGGCACAAGAATTTCGTGCTGCTTGTCATTGTTTGGGGTCTAGGCATAGCGCATCTGGTCAGTACCGGGCGAGAGTAGTGGGTTTCACCAGTTAATAATTGGGTTGTGTTGGAAGGCGTCTGGTCTCGGAGCGTCTGGTCTTCAGCCTGCAATTGGTTGCTTATCTCCCAAATTTAGAGTCTCTGTCTGGACATTCACCACCCGAATTTCACCATGCCTCGACAACATGGAATCCCCAGACATGGGAGTAATACTGGGTCCAGGGGAGGCTCTAGCAGTCGCGGAGGCTCTGTCCCACAATGCTTAGAGCCTTTAGCTTCTGTCCCGCCCCCCTCACCACCCTCCGACAGTTCTGGTCCCTCTCTCACCAGTTCTTTCCATTCAACTCGTTTTAAATTTCGCAGCGAGCTGAACAAGCCGCTCATCTCTGCTATTGTCACGGTTCTCTTTTCGGAGGAGGAGGAAGAGCCAGAATTAGAGGAAGAGCCTGCTAGATCGGGAGAAACATCCAGGGAGTAGGCTCACTCCCATACTTCGAGTGCTCTTCAAGGAAGCCCAATTGGGGATGGCCTCAACGACTCGGGGATTTTGTGCGACGATGACCAGCAGGAAATCTCTCGGCACCAACCTTCATCTGCACAGGAGCCCATTATGGATTGTGAGCCTGCGAGCACCTCCGGGAACATCCTCAGCCTGGTTCTCCCTCCAGGACGCAGCACGATGGATGTAGAAGACAACCTCATGGTTACCTGGGTCAACCAAGCAAGCAAGAAGGATGTCGGCTCTCCTCAGTAGGATTAAGTGCTTCATGGTTTCAATGACTTTTCTGAAAGCGAACTTTTGTGGTCTGTTCTTGGTATGCTTTCTAAATGGCTTGAGATTTACAGTCTATAGGTTTTTTGAGTCTCAATGGAAATGTAATAGCCCTTCTAAAGGGAAATATTTTTTGTAAGGGATCAGGTTACTATGCAGCCTCACCCTGATCTAGCTCAGCGCAGAGATGAATTTTCTAAAGAACTCCAGTTTGCCAATGGTTTTGATATTTAACTATGTAAAAGTCAGGCATCAGGACACCTGCAATAGTTTTTTTGGTAGAGGGTAGGCTACAGCCCCCTCAGAGGCTCAAACCTCTATGTAAATATTTTTTCCTCTTTTTATTAATAGAATAGTCTTTACTGAGAAAAAAAAATAGAGAAGACCACGACTCTTATTTGTTGCCATAATCTATCATGTGTAAAGTTGGCTAATAATCCTATGTTCCATGATAAATCAAAGCATATTGAAACAAGTTATCATTGTATTAGAGATCTCATTGAGAAGAAAGAACTCTATATGGAACATTTTTCTACTAAAGGCATCATAGTTGACATCTTCAAGAAGACACTTCTTAAACCAAAAATTGAAAGTTTTAGATCTAGGCATCTTTTGGAAGGACTAGATTTGTGTAGATCTCATCTTTAATTAGTTTATAATTATGATCTCAGTTCAATTGTCTATCTTAGTTTAATCAAATATATAATACTATAAATACAATTATAATTAAATAAAATATAAATATTTTTGTGTGTTTCTTCTTCAATAACATTTCTTCTAACAACTTATTAAAATTATTTAATTATTAGAAAATTAGAAAAAACCAATACAAGTTCTATTATAAATATAAATTATTCACCATATATACGTACCAATACCAATGCAAAGTGAATGAATATGCCGTAAACATTACTTGATTCATTAAAGAACCGAAATTTCCAGCCAATCTCCTCATTCATGTTGAGGACGTATAACTTTGACTTGAGTATGGCATTGAATAAACTTTATTTTGCATCTAGTACAAAAATTTCACCAACTCTCCTGATGTATTAGTTTTACATTATGATATCATTAAAATAAATATCAGTGCAGAGTAGTCAATGCCTTCTTTGTAGATCAAAACTCATGTGGCACACTTTCCCCAAATCAATATAGAACTTGTGACAACTTAGTTATCACTAAATTTCCTGGCCTTATTTATATATCTAAATTTTTACAAGTTTGCATAGTATTAATGGAATTTAATTTGATTATAAATTTTGGAAATATTTTAGAATTTAATAAATAAAAATAAAATTATTTGTTTAATCTCATTTTGGTCAACAATATTTTGCAATTTTCTTTTGTTATTTAGATAGATCAGATAATTTTAGAAATATTTTGAAATCTAATGAAAAAAAGAGCAAAATCAATTGTTCATTGGCACTCTAGCTAACAATATCTTCACACTTTCATTTGTTGTTGGATGGATCAGAAGTTCAATTGTCTAGTTCGATTGTCTTCTTCCCTCTAAAAGACCGCGTTGGTAGCCAAAGTTGTTAACTGTAGCACCATAAGGTAGGCAGTAAAGTTATCTACCAGTCGTTGCAATTGTAGACTATTTTGTTCGAGCATGCCCACTGCCTCTTCGAATTCATCGACAGAGCCCACTTCCAATCCCAGTCTGAATCTATTTGATTATCAATATTCACCCATATCCAGAACTTTGACCCAGACAATTGTTCATTGGGATTGATTTGCCAGGTAGAGGTGGACAGATGAATATTCTCAGGATAGAAATGAAGAAATGGGGTCTCTTTGGTTATTCTGAAGAAATGGGGTCTCTTTGGCTATTCTGAATAAATGATCTGGCAAGTGATTATGCAGCTAGAGTGTTGGTCTAGGCATCCTCTTTGTTAGTTGTAAGTGGTTGGAGTCGATTTCGTTGGATTGCTGGATTACCAGAGCCAACACAGCTACTATCCACCTGCTTTCCTACGTGTATCAATCTTGCTTTTCTTTTTCAAATAATGGGGCCATTTGCATTATATAAGCAAGTTAACATAATTGAAAATACATGAAAACGGCCATAAACTATACATTTAAAAAAGGATTTATCAAGCTTTGCAGAGCCTTTAATCTTTCTATATTGCGTGTGGATTTCCAATTGAGTGTTTCTGCGTAGGCTTCTCTGCGTTGTGTTTGTGTGAAAGAGGTGGGCTCTTTAGGAATGCAAAGTTGTCCAAATTTAGTTCCAAGTTAAAGGGAATCAGTGCATGCCTCTATATATGCACATGTTCTTGCTCTGACAGTGTATAATTTGTATCTTTGTCCATTGCATTTGAACTTGCAGAATCCTTTGGATACAATATATTCTTTTTTCTTATACAGAGTTTGATATAATGGAGGCTGGTGCTTATGGGAATTTGTGGCAAACATCCTTTTTTGCTACCACAGAAAGCATTCATAGGACCAAGATGATATTGACCTCTAAATTCTATGTGAAGTCACTATCATTTGGATCTTCCATGAATCTACATGTCAAGAATTCTGTATCAAAGTCTCTATCTGGACGAGGAAAGATCCTCAAAGTGATTGCCAATGTTCAAGGAGCACCTAATATAATCAATGGCTCCAAAGTGAAGGATAAATAACTAATTCACACAACCAGGACTAATGGTATTGCAGTCGAATTGGCAGAAGAAGAAGATGTGTTCAGGCTGGGGAGGCTTGTACAAGGGAATTTGGTTTATAGGCAGAAATTTTCTATCAGATCGTATGAGGTTGGGGTAGACATGAGTGTATCAATTGAGACTATGATGAATCATCTTCAGGTGATTAGCAGATATTATATTAATATTGGTACTGGTAATCATTATCTATCTATCAAAACTGGGCTTTTGGCAATATGGCTAAACCAACCCAACTTCTTGATATCTGTATGTTTTGTTTCACCAAAGAGTAATCTCTATACATGATGTCTAATATCATTTCATTTTATGCAGGAAACTGCTCTGAACCATGTTTGTGTTGCTGGGATGAATGGCGATGGATTTGGCTCCACACACGAGATGACTCGTCTCAATCTCATTTGGGTGGTTACCCGGATGCAAGTTCATGTCGAGCGTTATCCTTCTTGGTAGTTAACTCCAGTCCCCTACTTGCCTGTGGATTCTGAATTGTATGAAATAATGGCTTCCTTGACACTTTTTGCCTGTTTTTATTCGTGGACTTTTATACTAACAACCTGAAAGTTGTTTAAAGGGGCGATGTAGTGGAAATTGATACTTGGGCCGGATCAGGGAAAAATAGTTTAAGGCGTGATTGGCTTGTTCGTGATTACAAAACTGGCTACATACTTGCACAAGCTACCAGGTATGCTTGAAATATTGTAATCCATGAAAGTATAAGTTACATGTTTAATCCTCCTTGGCCAAGCAGATTAGGCAATCACAAAGGTAAATGAAATTTGTTCTTTATAATTATTTTCCCCTTGGTTCCAGAAAAAAATATATATACTTTCAATTCATTCCATGGAACATGTCTGTCCCGGGTATGCAATTTCATTAACTGAATGCAAAAACATAGCACCCATCTTCTGAAGAAGAATCTAGTGAAAGCTATTACAGTTTCCTTGCTCAGGGTTTTGAATAGTTTGAAACAAAGTTCAGAATACCATTTCAAAATTTTACTGCTATGTTTGTTAACCTTTCGTTCATTTTTCTTTGGGCAGCACCTGGGTTATGATGAACAGAAACACAAGAAAACTGTCTAAATTTCCAGAAGCAGTAAAAAATGAGATATCTCCATATTATCTTGAAAGAACAGTGATTGACCAGAGCCATCATGAAAAATTAGAAAAGCTGGGTGATGACACTGCTCAATACATCCACTCCAATTTAACAGTAAGGACTGATGTTTGCACTCTTTTCAAATGCCCTTATACAGGATTGTTGTGAATCATATTTTGGGCCAGCAAATTTTTTCCAGGGGTTAAATAACTACCTATGACTGATGATTTGTTACATTTTTTTACAGCCAAGATGGACTGATTTGGATGTAAACAGGCATGTGAACAACGTCAAGTACATTGGTTGGATTTTGGAGGTAGTTAGATCTATATAGATTAATTTGGTGCAGTGGATATATTTTTTTAGCATATGAAATAATCTTGTTACCATAATGAGCACAATCATAATCCTGCACATATTAAAGCAGATGTATCACTATCTTCAAACTATATATATATAAATTAATTAGACAGAAATAAAATAAAACCCTGTAAAAGCATTCTTTTGGATTTAATTGTTCAGAACAGAAAACTTGCAAAAGTCTGCAACTGGTTAGTTGATGAGAGCAGTGAAGAATTCCTTCAAATCATGAAAAAAGTGATGTCTATAAAGATTTTCAGGTGGAGTATTCTCACAATTATTGTCAAGCACTTATCTTCATCGTTAAACATCATGTTTGCATACTGCAAGTCATTGTGGCAAAATCCAATGCTTTCACTCTCGCCTGATAACATCTTCTCCAGAAAATTGACCTCGTCTTCCATGCAATCCAGTCGGAATCCAGCAACCTCAACGTCAGGACATATCGCCAACGCTGTCTTTAACCAGTTTCTGGTTTTAATAACAAAAGATTCAGTAAAGAAAAAGAAAAAAGTACACCACAAGCAATTTGATAAAGATCCAAGAACAAACCTGAGGCGCATCCAGAGCTTTGGTTGCCGAGGGCCGGGTATGTCAAGGTGATGAAATTCCCACAATTTTGATGCTATTTTAGCAGATATTTCAGGATTTTTCAAATCAGGGGGCGATAGTGTCTAAGTCTCTCGTACAAATTAAAAAAACTGTCAGAATCCAGTGATTTTGATTTAAAGTGAGTTTGAAAAACTGGTGGCGTGCTTTCCTCCAAATCATCTGGACCAAATCTCATTTGGGTGGTTACCCGGATGCAAGTTCATGTCGAGCGTTATCCTTCTTGGTAATTAACTCCAGTCCCCTACCTGCCTGTGGATTCTAAATTGTATGAAATAATGGCTTCCTTGACACTTTTTGCCTGTTTTTATTCGTGGACTTTTATACTAACAACCTGAAAGTTGTTTATAGGGGCGATGTAGTGGAAATTGATACTTGGGTAGCCGGATCAGGGAAAAATAGTTTAAGGCGTGATTGGCTTGTTCGTGATTACAAAACTGGCTACATACTTGCACAAGCTACCAGGTATGCTTGAACTATTGTAATCCATGAAAGTATAAGTTACATGTTTAATCCTCCTTGGCCAAGCAGATTAGGCAATCACAAAGGTAAATGAAATTTGTTCTTTATAATTATTTTCCCCTTGGTTCCAGAAAAAAATATATATACTTTCAATTCATTCCATGGAACATGTCTGTCCCGGGTATGCAATTTCATTAACTGAATGCAAAAACATAGCACCCATCTTCTGAAGAAGAATCTAGTGAAAGCTATTACAGTTTCCTTGCTCAGTGTTTTGAATAGTTTGAAACAAAGTTCAGAACACCATTTCAAAATTTTACTGCTATGTTTGTTAACCTTTCGTTCATTTTTCTTTGGGCAGCACCTGGGTTATGATGAACAGAAACACCAGAAAACTGTCTAAATTTCCAGAAGCAGTAAAAAATGAGATATCTCCATATTATCTTGAAAGAACAATGATTGACCAGAGCCATCATGAAAAATTAGAAAAGCTGGGTGATGACACTGCTCAATACATCCACTCCAATTTAACAGTAAGGACTGATGTTTGCACTCTTTTCAAATGCCCTTATACA
>APFE031397773.1:2187-12727 GCA_000404065.3 Pinus taeda | reverse complement strand
TAGTGTAACCCCTTATTGTTATTAGTACAACCCACTTATTATATTGATGTACCCATGTAGTGCCCATATTGTTACTATTGTGCCCCACAGAAGCCCACTATTATATTATTGTGCCCTTACATTATTATTGTTATGTCGGCTCTGGTTATGTTATTAGCCCTTAGACTCCTATATATAGAAAGGAGGTCTTTCATTTGTATCATCCAAGAATTGTTCATTTATGTAATGTAAAGGAGGTTGCCCCCTCGAAGAGGCTGAATTCTAAGGCATGGATCTCTCTTTTCTATCTTTTTGTGAGCTGGTTTCATAACAAAAAAAGAGAAAAAGGGCTTTGTTACACTTGTGATAGAAAATACAGTAAAGGTCATAAGTATGCTGAGAAGAAATTATTTTACATAGATTATGAAGAGGAGGAAGAAAAGGATCAAGAAATGTCAAAAGAAGAGGATATACACCAAGAACCCACCCTAGAGAAAGAAGAAATGAATCCAACCATATCTTGTAAAGCATTGGAAAGAATTACCACTCCTCAAACTCACAAGATAAAAGGACATATCAAGAAGAAAAAGGTTCAAGAAGTAAAAGATCACATCGAGAAAGAAGAAATGAATTTGATCATATCTTGTAATGCATTGGCTGAAATTACCACTCCTCAAACTATCAATATAGAAGGACATATCAAGAAGAAAAATGTTCAAGAAGTGAAATATCACATCGAGCATCAAGAAATGAATCCGACTATATCTTGTAATGCATTGGAAGAAATTACACTCCTCAAACTATTAAGATAGAAGGACATATCAAGAAGAAAAATGTAATAGTGTTGATTGATTTGGGTAGTACCCATAATTTTATTTATTGTAAGATAGCCAAGGAATTGAATTTCTTCCTATATTCAGCACCATAGTGTCACGTGATGGTTGCAAGTGGAGGAACCATAAATTTCTCTGGAAAGTGCCATAATATCAAGCTATCCATTGGAGAATATGTATTGAATAGCCCAATGATTTCCATTCTAATGGGTGGTTTCGACGTTTTACTAGGAGTCCAATGGCTACAATCTTTGGGTATGATAGCTTTTAATTTTCAAGAACTTTTCTTGAAATTTTTTTGGGAAGGAAAGGAAGTTGAATTAAGGGGTATCGAAGGGAAACCGAGAAATATAATCAACTCTAACAGCATGACAAAGCATCTAAATAAAGAACAATGGGGTGTAATTTCACAATTATGTTCACTAGAGGATCCCACATCGAAATCATGTATCTCTTCAGATCTCCAAAACCTTTTGGACAATCATTCCATGGTATTTGAGACTCCCAAAGGCCTCCCACCTATTCGTGATCATGATCATGTTATTCATTTCATTCCAGGAAGTGTTGCTCCAAACATTAGGCCTTATAGATATCCATATGCCCAAAGGAGTGGGAACTCATTCAAAAGTTGCAGAAGATCCCAGTTCAAACAGTATTGCGAGAACTTGATAAGGAATGAAAAATCATTTTGGAACTTGAAGTAGTCATAGAACTGAGAAATTGATAGCTATGAAATAGATCAATTTCAGAGTATCTCATCAATTGGAAGAACTTACCCACAGAAGATTCCACATTGGAGGACAAGAATTTATACAAAAGCATCAAGAACTACTCAGGCGTCGAGGACAACACTTTTTGAAGGAGAGGGGCATGTTATGTCTCTATACTACTTGTGTAACCCCTTATTGTTATTAGTACAACACCCTTATTATTTTGTTGTGCCCATGTAGTCCCCATATTGTTATTATTGTGCCCCATAGAAGCCCACTACTGTTATTATTATTCCCTTACATTATTATTGTTACGTCGACTCTGATTATATTATGACCCCTTAGACTCCTATATCTAGAAAGGAGGCCTTGTCATTTGTATCATCCAAGAATTGTTCATTTATGTAATGTAAAGGATGTTGTCCCCTTGAAGAGGCTTATTTCTAAGGTGTTGATCTATCTTTTCTATATTTTTGTGGATTCGTTTCATAATAGACTATGGGTGCATCTCAGCCTGCATGATACAAAAATCTAAAACCTTATGCATGAAACAAGGAGCGCTTGATAGAAATTTCAATGGAAAGAAAATGAATAGAAATATCTACATAATGTTTTACTTGTTGCAGGGATCAAAATGAACATTGTTTGATAGCAAAACCCCTTTAGAAAATGTGAAGTGACCTACCTTTTGGAATATACTCTTACTTGTCTTGACAGGATTGAAATCTAAGAGAATCATCATTAATAGAAGCTTTAGGAGAATTTCATAATTGGCATGATTACTAGCTTATGTGAAGATTTTTATGTTGTAGAATTTGTGAATGTCTTAACTCATCTTGTGTTTGTAGAGTTCTATATTAAGCATATCAATATGTTAGTTGTCATGATTTGATCATTGGAGCTAGTATGAAAATAAAGGATTGCTCCTCAGTATGCAATAATTTCTATTATGGTTATTACAGAGATTTCACAATGAATGGATGGAAAAAACTTATATGACTTATATTTGGTGTATGCATTCACATTTAGTGGTTGGCATGATTCATATTATGATCATGTGGATGGTTTGATGAAGTCATACTTGATATTTCGTGGTAAATGATAGTTGTTGTTATGACAATTGACATGATTGTAACCTAGTACTTGGGGACTTGGATTGAAAAGTTTAATAGTGATATCGATAGAAAATTTCATGGCTTTGATATTAGTTTTGGTTTGGAATTTAAAGCTTGATAAGAAGACTTGGTCTATGTGTTGATTTGTTTGAAGCTTGGTAAATTGGTTTGGTCATTTTTGTGTTTCTAGAAAACATTGTATGGTTTGAATCAAGCTCCTTGAGCCTAGTATGTCCAACTACTAGTGAAGCTTGGAAGCAATGTTTATCCAAACCTCTTCTTCAAAGTGGTGCAAGGTATGCCTTTGATTTTGGTTTTATATGTTGAGGATCTATTTTTTATAGGTAATGAGCCTGTGATGGTCAAATTAAGAGGGACTTGGCCTCCAAGTTTGAGATAAAGGATTTTCGCATGATGCACTACTTTTTGAGTTTAGAAGTTTGGAAAAAAAGTAGAAGAAATTTTCCTTTGTCAAGGAAAATATGACATGAAGCTAGTAGAGATATTTGGAAAGACATAGTTCAAATCATTGGACACTTCGATAGAATTTAATTTCAATCAATTATGTAGAGATTTTGTTGGAACCTAACTCGACAGACTCCTTTGAGTACCGATAGTTGATTAAGGAATTGATGTTCCTTGAGAACACCCATCTAGATATATGCTTTGCATTGAATAACTTGAGTTTAATTTGGATTTCCGCTAAGCACATTTTGAAATAATCTACATGGGATGATCAATATTGGTCTAAGATATAATACATGAGATGTATGTTTGAATGGATGGACTGATGTTGACTTGGATGGAAACATTATTGATAAGAAGGGAACATTTAGGTGTTTCCTTAGCTTGGGATCTTCCTTGACATAATGGTTGAGCAGGAAATAGAAGTCTATAGCTTTAAACATGACTGAGGTTGAGTACATTGTTGTTGGCATGGATATTTGTGATATAGTTTGGTTAAAGAAGCTCTTTAGAGAGTTGATTGAACAGGTTCTAGATATGAAAATGATATATTGTGACAACAATATTAGGATCTGATTGGTAGAGGATCCTGTATATAGCTGGTATAGAGTTATCTTCATAGATTGAGATCTTTCCACTCTATGAGATAAGATTAGGCTTGTTTTTGGTGCCTCTATGAAAGGGAAGATGAATAAGGTATCCTTTTATGACATATATTTTCTCTAACATAATATTTGAATTGATTTTCCATATGAATAGGAAAACATAGGATTGTTGCTCGAAACAACTACATAAAATAGTATGACTGAGCTCTACAGCGAAGTGTTTGAGTCGGTACTAGATATGAGCACGTTGATATGTTTTGATCTATAAAGAGAAACAAGGATTTTTGGATGTGACCCTCCTGAGTAAGGGTATGGGTTGATCGAGGACATCGAACTAACTCTTCCCCTTTGTCTGAACTCCTAGGGTGAGGGATTGAGTCATGGAGCTCGTATGGTTGAGGGAAATATGAAAAATAGGTGTGTGTGATCCCTAATGTACACTGACCACCATGTAGCTGAACACCATGTAGTCCAAGCATCTCTGGCAGTCTGTCCCTACCATGTATACTGAGTAGGGAGGTTCTAGAGAACAGATACCCAGAGATCAATAATGAAATGGCAAGAGAGGAAATGGTGGTCCACTGATTCTGTGTTATCCTTACATAAGCTGCACCAAAATGGCCCTTACATTCCTCTCTTGTTCAGATTGTCACCTGTGTGGGTCTTGTTTTTTAATATTGACCACATAAAAACTCTGGTTCTTAGGGGAGCTTTGAGATTCCACATGCCTTTCCACCATGTATCTATAGGTTATGGTCTATGGTTGTTGGCTAAACAGAGGTAACCCTCTTTGGGAGAGTATTGTCCATTTTTTGCATGCGCCCATATGATTTCATCCTCCCCCTCAATTATTCTGATGTGAGATTCTGATAAGTCCATTGTGTAGTCTATCCATTGTTGATGCCACTAATGTGGGATACACAATATGTCAGCTAATTTCTAGGCTTCGTGAAGGAAAGTGGATCGCTCCATGTCAGCAATGTGGTGGATGTGAGTAATGCCCAAGTTGGTAAGGTGGACCTTCAGTTCATCAGGGTGGACATGGGCATTACCACACCCAATCCATGGGTCCAGTCTTATGCGAACAAATGCACCATCTTGAATTCTCCAAGTAAGTCCATCTTAGATGAGAGGCAGTGAATTTAGCACTGCTTTCCAAATTATTGAAATTCCAGTTTTATTCTAGCTTGTTTGTCTAAGCCAGTTCATCAATTTAAGGGGTACAATGTACTTGGAAGTAGCCACCTTAGTCCAAAGGCTATTGGTCGAGACTAGCTGTCATCCTAGCTTGGCTGCCAGAGCAGATGAGAATTCATCCAATTTTTTTATACCCCAGCCTCCCCATTTCATAGGGAGCATAAGAAAGTCCCATTTTTGCCATGCAAAGATCCTCCTAGATTGTTTTCCTTTCCAGAGGAACCTATAACATAAATTTTGTATTCTAGTGAGGGCTAATTATGTTATGATGTTTGAATTCAATATCTAAATATGAAATGAAATTATCAAAGAAAAGAACAATATAGATCTAAGAAAAATTAATAGATGCAGTTCCTAAGAAGGCACTGACTAGGTTCATTCCCCCACCCAAGGATAAGGAAAAGAAGTCATGGAAAGAGAAAAATCAAAGAAGAACCGAGGGACGAGTTAAGGAGGAAACGTATGTGTTTCAATTGTAAGGATCTTTAGGTTCTAGGGCATAGGTGCATGGGTAAAGGAAATGTTTACTATATAGAAGGGAATAGAAAATGAGGAAGAATAGGTAGTATATCAAGAAGAGGAATATAGTAGCAACGAAAATGATGAGGAGTCACCAAACAAGAAATTATCTAGAGATACTATAGAAAAAATTTCATGTGTTCCAAGATATGACACTTTCAAAGTAAGGGAAGTAATTAATGGGAAAAGGGCCATGGTCCTCATTGATGGAGGTTCCACCCATAATTTCATTGATGCATCGATGGTGCCAAGAAGGCACTTGGATACGAAGGAGTTTGAAGGGTTTGAAATAGAAGTAGTAGGAGTTTGAAGGATGGAATGTTTAAAAGAAGTGCCTTAGATGGAATTAAATATGGGAACTACACCCTGGTAGATAATTTCTATTTAGTGGAGTTGTTCGACACCAATATGGTATTGGAATGTAGTAGCTCATCACTATTCGGAGGCACTAGAAGAAGTATCAAACCATGGAGATGGAGTGGCTCACACTAGAATAATAAAGAGTGTTGCTAAGGGGAAACACCATAGATGCTCTGAAAGTGGTTATCGCTAAAAATATGGAGGATATCTTTTTCCATGGAGGCATAGCTTGGGTCGCACAATGCATGGTGATGTAGAAAAAAGGCATCAGAAGGAGACCAACATTATTCAATGGATATTCAGGCCTTGTTGGATAAACAACAAAGTATTTTTGAGGCTATGCCTCCTAGCAGACCACTCGACAGGGGTTTTGAGCACATTATAGAATTAGAGGAATGGTACAAGTTGGTCATCACCACACCATATGGGAATCCCAAGAAATTTGAGGAAATCAAGAATACCATGAAGGATCTATTGGAGAAGGGGCACATAAGGCCCAACATCATTCCATTTACATCCTTTGTAGTACTAGTCAAGAAGAAATATGGGACAATGATGATGTGTATAGAATACATGGAACTCAACAAGAAGATGATTAAGAATAGGTACATGATACCATGAATCGATGAGCTTATGGATGAACTACATGGATCTATGTACTTTTCCAAGGCCGAGCTAGCATTAGATCAAGGTTCAGGAGAAAGACATACAAAATACAACTTTGAGATGCCACTATAGAATTTTGTAGAATTTTTCTATAAATCAGCTAGCTCTGATACCATGTAGAAATTTCACCTGTAGAACAAACTGATATATGCAATGTCCTAAAGCATAATACTTGTTCTACTTCTACAAAAAATTAAGTGGAAGCATAATCAAAATCATGAGCAACATCAAGTAGAAACATGCATAACTGATCAAGAGAATTAATCACACATAACACAAGATATATCCAAGGGAAAGCACCAGCATAAAACCCCAACCATGTATTATCAATCAAGTGGAAATCCTCTTCACAATACAAGAAGAATTAGCTCTCAAGGTATTAAGTTCTCAATGAACTATGAAGATATCAAGATATCTCTCATGAACCACCCAAGCCCTGTTTATATAGGCTTTCCCTATGGTCCTTATGTAGTTTGCTTAGGAAATAATAGCAAAAGCACATGCTATTAATTCCAACATACCAAAAAAAACCAATAGTCCAACTACGTATTCCTTGAGAACACTAGTTCCTCAACCATGCAAAAACTACTTACTAGAAATAGTTAAGCATCTGATAGTACATTGTCTCACATCTGATCTCAACTAGGTCTCTGACAGAACTGACATGCAACAATTATCCATGAGTGAATCCTCAGTTATCTAAAATAATAGTTGTCACATGCATGCAAGCATTAACAAACTATATTTTATTATTTTAACAACTTGTTAAAATAATCTAACTAGACTTGACTAGTTAGAACTAAGTCAACTGATTCTCTTATTATAGAACTCATGCTTATTCCCTCAATTAGTGGAGAAAACTCATGTGCATGCCCATAAACACTTCAAATTCGAATTTCCTTAATTAATTAACTCAACTGAATTAATTAATTAATATTTCAAACTGCTGTTAAGACCAAAATCAATTTTACTTCCTATAGATAGACTAGGGACTGCTATAAATAGGAAGGGACCCAGGAATTCTATTTTTAGACATGCTATTTTTAGACAAGCTATTTTTAGACATGCTATTTTTAGACATGCTATTTTTAGACATGCTATTTTTAGCAGGTCTATTTTTAGCACATTCTAAATTTAGGATTTCTTGTTGCACACTTTTCAACACTCCCTCTCAACAAGAAAAGGATTATCAACAACCTTGATCTTGTCTCTATGGAACTCAAACATGCCCTTTGACAATGCCATTGTCAAAATATCTACATCCTGTTCCTTGGTCAAAATATACTGCAAAATCATGATCCTCTTGAACACACAATCCCGTAGATGATGATAGTGGATATCTATATGCTTGGACCTGTCATGAAACATTAGATTCTCAAAGAGTTTAATGCAACTTTGATTATCACAATATATCACCATCAAATCCATCATCTGACCAAACAATCCCACTAAGATCTTCTGCATCCAAATGGCCTCACATGCAGCCTAACTTGCTGCCATGTACTCTGCCTTCGCTGAGCTAAGTGCAACTGATATCTATTTCCGGTTATACCAAGAAACTGCAGTTGACCCAAGTTTGAATATCCCTCCAGAAGTGCTCTTCCTGTCTGATGGACTACCTGTCCAATCTGCATCTGTGAAGCCTTAGAGCTTCACTCCCTCTGTCCGCTTGTACCATAATCCATACTGTGTAGTGCCTCTGAGATATCTCAACACATGCTTTCCTACCTTCCAAAATAACTTGGTTGGCTGAACCATATCTTGACTCAGTTGGTTCACTACAAAGCATAAATCTGGTCGTGTGTTCACTAGATACATGAGTGAACCCACAAGCTGTCGATAAACTATAGCAGATACTACCTCACCTGAAGTAGCATCCTCCTTCCTCCAGTTACCTGTTAGAGGTGTCTCCATGGGCTTGCACATATCCATGTGGAAGCGCATCAATATCTCATTGGCATACTTGCCTTGAGAAACAAATACTTCCCCATCTCTCTACCGCACCTCCATGCCTAGAAAGTAGTGCATGAGGCCTATGTCCTTCATCTCAAACTCTCTTGCAAGATCCTTCTTGTAAGACTTGATCAACTCATCATCACCTGTCAAAATTAGATCATCAACATAAAGTACAATAATCAATAGCTTACCATCTACAATGATGTGCTAGAGGTTCGCATCTACTTCACTCTTGGTGAAGCCCAACCAGGTGAAATAGCTATTGATCCTAGTATACCAAGCACGGGTTGCTTGCTTCAGCCCATACAATTCTCGTTTGAGCCGACACAGATGTGACTCATGATCGAAGGTCTCAAATCCTTCGGGCTGCTTAATGTATACCTCTTCCTCAATCTCCCCATTGAGGAAAGTTGTCTTCACATCCATCTGATAGATCTTCCAACCCATCTGTGCTGATAGTGCTAGAATCGATCTAATAAATGAGTACCTTGCAACAGGAGAAAAGGTCTCATCATAGTCAATGCCCTCAACCTGTGAGAAACCATGGGCAACAAATCTTGTCTTATGTTTCTCAACACTGCCATCAGTTGCCTGCTTTACTTGTAAATCCCTTGGGAAGTAACCACTGATTTGTCCCCCAGTCTAGGAACAACATCCCATACACTGTTCCTCATGATAGAATCATACTCCTCTACCATCGCATCCATCCAAATTGGCTACTACACTACCTCCTCAAAAGAAGAAGGCTTGGTCACTACACACTCCCCAAATAGGACCATGTAGCCAGTGTATCTATCGGGAAATCTCCTCTGTCTATGATGAGAGAATGGCTGCCCCACATTCTCTCTCACATCCTACATCAATCTGTCAGCTTCCTGAGAGTGTTTCTGCCCCTCTCTGGAAAACTCTCCAGTAGTGGTGATCTCCACCACTGCAATCTCTACATGTGGCTGCTTCGCATCATCAGGAGGCTCCCCCTCCTTAGGAACTAGTAGTTCCTCATCGCCACCATGTAACTTGAGATCCCTCTCAAGTGACTCTCACATGGCTTGCTGCTCATCGAACTTTAGATCCCTACACACTACAGTCCTCTCAGTGGCAGGTAGAAACACCTGATAGTTGTGAGGTGTATCCATATACCCTACAAGTATTCCCAACTCAGCTGTTGGGTCTAGCTTCTTCTGAGCATCTTTGGTCACATGATAGTACACTGGTGATCCAAAGATACTGAAGTGACTTACATCTAATCGCTTCCCTGAAAAAGCTTCTATAGGTGTCTTCATCCCCAAAATATGATGAGGACTTCTGTTCTGAAGATACACTGTTGTATTGCATGCCTTAGCCCACAGATGAAGTGGTAGGCTTTGGTCATGTAGCATTGCTCGAGTTACTCCCACAATAGATCTGTTCTTCCTTTCGGCCACCCCATTCTGTTGTGGGATATGAGGTGCTGTGACTTCTCGTTTAATTCCTTCTGAAGCACAAAAGTCTTTAAATTGTTGGGAAACATACTCTCCATTGTTATCACTCTGAAAGGCCTTTATCTTCCTCCTTGATTCTTTCTTTACCAAAGCCTTGAACTCACAAAACTTCAAGAAGGTTTGATCCTTCTTTTGCATGAAGTAGATCCAACATCTACAAGAAAAATCATTTATAAAAATAACAAAGTACCTTTGCTTCGCAATGGAGGCTATTGAGAAGGGCCCACATACATCTGAATGAACTCGATCTAGAACTACTCCTACTCTGCCATCCCAATCATGAAAGGAAGCCTTCACATACTTACCCAGAGTACAACCTTTGTATGTGCTTGTCTACTCTAGTTTGCACTTGGGTAATCCTGTAGAAATTTGCTACATGATCTTCAAGGCCCCATGATGCAAGTGGCCCAATCTCCTATGCCATAACTCACCAATATCTTGGCCATGCACCACTTTTGCCTTGGACCTGAGAGAATCACAATATTTTACCTGTAACTTGTAGAGATTCTTAATTCAAATCCCAATCTGTTTGGTTTGTTCAGTGCCGATATGCCTTAGGAAAACCTTTCCCAAACTACTAGTGTAACCCCTTATTGTTATTAGTACAAACCACTTATTATATTGATGTACCCATGTAGTGCCCATATTGTTACT
>APFE031397768.1:131803-193010 GCA_000404065.3 Pinus taeda | reverse complement strand
TAGGAAGGCTAGAATCATTGGTCGTGGAAAATTAAAGTTGAAGTTGCAAGGTGGAAGGGTTAGAACCCTTCCGAGTGTTCTGCATATTCCTGCATTGGCCAGAAATATTATTTCTGTAGGCAAGTTGGATGATGCAGGTGTAAAGACAGTGTTCGAGAAGGATACCTGCAAGATGGTTCGAGGAGCACTGGTATTGATGCGGGGAGTTTGGATTGGAAGTCTGTACAAGCTGCAAGGTAGCACTGTTGTTGATGGGTGCAATAGTTCTATGGTTCCTGAAAATGGAGCAAAAAATCTAGTTGTCTCTGGAGAGAAGACCATGTTGTGGCATCAAAGGCTTGGACATATTGGAGAGAAGGGCCTTCGAATACTTCATGGTAAAGGTATGGTAGAAGGTATGAGTAATAGCTCTCTAGATTTTGATTTCTGGGAAAATTGTGTATATGGGAAGCAGAATCGGGTGAGTTTCCCCTCTGGTGGTAAGAGGACGAAACAAATATTAGAGCTTGTGCACAGTGATGTGTTTGGACCTGTGAAATTTCCATCACTGGGTAAGTCTGTGTACAATGTATATTTATAGATGAATTCTCAAGGAATACATGGATATATTTCCTTAAGAAGAAATATGAAGTCTTTGACAGGTTTAAAGAATTTAAGGCTCTGGTGGAAAATCAGACAGAGAAGAAGATAAAGGTGCTGAGGACAGATAATGGTGGAGAATTCTACAGCAAGGAATTTGAAGAATTAGGTAAGAAGTGTGGTATAGCACAGAAGACTACTCCATATACACCTCAGCAAAATGGAGTCGCAGAAAGAATGAACAAAACCTTGATGGAAAGGGCAATAAGCATGCTCAGTGGTGCCGAGTTAGGACAGGAATTCTGGGCAGAGGCGGTGGATACTGCATGTTACTTGTTCAACAGGTCACCTTCATCAGCATTGGAGGATAAGACTCCACAAGAAGTATGGATTGGTAAGAAACCCTCTCTTTCACATCTGAGGGTATTTGGATGTGATGCATATGTACAGTTCCAAAGGAGAAACGAACCAAGTTGGATAGTAAATCTGAAAAGTGCATCTTTATTGGGTATAAGGATGGTTTAAAGGGTTATAAGCTTTGGAACCCAGTAACAAGGGAGGTTGTGTACAGTCGAGATGTGGTGTTCAGAGAGGTGAAAGATGTTATTAAACATGAAGTCCAACCAAAGGAACCTGTGAAGATAGAGTTTGAACTAAAGGAGGAAGAATCAGACTCTGTGGCAGAGGAGGAATCAGAAGATGAAGAGCCACAAACTCCGGCTGTGAGAATATCAACTCGAGAAAGAAGGCAGCCAGAAAGGTATAGTCCATCTGCTTTCTGTTCAAACTTTGCTTTGTCTATTACTGATGATGATCCCAAAACTGTGAAGGAAGCAGTGGATTCAGAGGATGGAAAACTCTGGAAAGAGGCCATGGTTGATGAAATGGCATCTTTGCACAAAAATGAGGCTTGGGATCTGGTGGAGTTGTCGGCTGGAAGGAAACCATTGGCAGCAAATGAGTGTTCAAGAAGAAGACAAATGCAAAAGGGAAGGTGGAGAAATACAAAGCTCGGTTGGTAGAAAAAGGTTATTCCCAAGTGCCGGGAATTGATTTTGGTGATATTTTTTCACCTGTTGCCAAGGTAACTTCTATTAGATTACTTTTATCTGTTGCTGCTGCTTTTGATTTTGAGGTAGAACAGATGGATGTGAAGACAACATTTCTTCACGGGGATTTGGAAGAGGAAATCTACATGAAGCAACCTGAAGGCTTTGCGGTGAAGGGTAAGAAAGAACTAGTATGCAAGTTAAAGAAGTCTCTGTATGGGTTAAAACAGTCACCAAGGATGTGGTATCAGAAATTTGATACATTTATACGGGGACTTGGCTTCACCAGAAGCAAAGCAGATCATTGTGTGTATTTTAAATTAATTGGTGACCGTGTTATTTATCTGGTCTTGTATGTGGATGATATGTTGTTGGTTGGAAATGACAAAGAAATTATCCAGGATTTGAAGACCCAATTGTCCTCCAAATCGACATGAAAGATCTCGGTGCTGCAAACTATATTTTGGGCATGGAAATTAAAAGAGATCGGGCAAAGAGGAAGCTCTGGTTAAACCAGAGGAAGTATGTCGAGACAATATTGCAGAGGTTTAATTATGCAGGATAGTAAACCAGTGAAGGTTCCTATTCCTGTAGGTGTGAGGTTATCTGCTAAACAGTGTCCAAAGACACAAGAAGAGGAAGAGGACATGTCCCGTGTTCCATATGCAAGTGCAGTCGGTAGCTTGACGTATGCCATGGTATGTATTAGACCAGACATTACACATGCAGTGGGAGTATTGAGCAGGTTTATGTCAAAACCAGGGAAGGAGCACTGGACAGTAGTGAAGCGAGTTTTTAGGTATTTGCGTGGCACTAGGGATTATGGTTTGTGCTACCAAGGAAGACCAGGATTGGACAGAATGTTGGATATTCATGGCTTTGTTGATGCAGACTGGGCTAGAGATCTGGATCAGAGAAGATCTACAAGTGGGTATGTGTTTAACCTATTTGGAGGTGCAGTCAGTTGATGAGTAAGAAACAATCTGTAGTGGCACTATCAACTACAGAGGCAGAATACATGGCAGCCACTCATGCAAGCAAGGAAGCAGTTTGGGTGCAGAGATTGTGTTCAAGTATGGGGTTAGTACAGGGAGCTATAAGGATAGACTGTGACAGCCAAAGTGCAATTTTCTTGGCAAAGAACCCTGCTTATCATTCAAAGACAAAGCACATTGATGTTCAGTATCACTTTGTGAGGGATATGATAGAAGACAAAAAGGTGTTGCTGGTAAAGGTGGACACTTTGAAGAATACTGCAGATGCATTGACAAAATCTGTGAGCTCTGAGAAGTTCTCTTGGTGTAGAGAAACAATGGGCGTTTCAGGGCTGAAAAATGACTAAGCTCTCCTGTGGCCCCCTGTGGAAAGAAAACAACAAGTGGGAGATTGTTGGGTTGTGTTATATTCTTTCCACATAGTTAACAGGGGGTTTGGAGGGTACCCATAACCCCACTTTATGGGGTCTGGGGCAGCGCCCTGGAAAATTTTGGTTTTGGACCCTATGTTAGGTTGGGCGGGCCCACCTATGGTTTTGTGCATGATTTTCGCACATGTTTTTTGGACGCGATGGTTTTCGGTCCATGGTATTGGATCGATGGTTTTTGGTCCATGGTATTGGACGTGATGGTTTTTCAGTCCATGGTATTGGATGCTTCGGCATGTATAAATATGTATTGTAACATTGAAAGGAACATAATGAAAAATCAAGCTGGTAGTCTCGGTTTTGAGATCCAGTGGGATCTGTGTATATGTGTTTTATGTGTTATGCTCTCGCATTTTTATTTTTCCTGTGATTTAGAATTCGTATGCAGGTAATTTATGTACGGGGTTAAAACCTACAGAATAGTTCTTTTCTGCTTTAGACAGCCTACGACTTGCAAATGCGATAAGGTGATCCAAGCCCTCTCCACATTCTTATGTTAGCACTGCTCCCAGCGCTATACATGATGCATCAACATGGACATGAAACTCCACATCCCATTTTGGGAAGACTAGGATTGGGGTGGAGGCCAATTTCTCTTTTAGTACATCTAGGCTCTTCATGCAATCATCATTCCAGTAGAACGTGACATCATTTTTCAATAGCTTCTCCATTGGCATAGTGATATGGGCATAGCTTTTGATGAACTTCCTGTAGTACCCCATATGTCCCAGGGTAGCGCAAAATTATTTAACACTTCGCGGCGCTTCCAAATTCAGAATTACTGCAATATTCGCGGGGTCTACTATTAGTCCCTATTTTCAGACCACATGTCCTAATAGATTCCCAAAGGGAACGAGTAACGTACACTTTTTGAGGTTCAGCACGATTTGGTGTCATTGGCAAGTATCCAGCATCAACCATAAGCTTGCTACATTGTGCTTAACCAATCCAAATACAGTCCAATCATCCATATAGACCTCCAGGAATTTTTGGATATACTCTTTGAATGTTGCAACAACTATGCGCAAAAAGATGGTCGACGCATTCTTCAACCCAAACGACATAACGGTGTATTGAAAGCAACCCCACTCATTCGTGAAGGTGGTATTTCTCTTGTCTTCCGGTGCGATTTTGATCTGGTGGTACCCTGAGAACCCATCAGTAAAATAATATGCTTCTTACCCATCGACATTTTCTAATAGTTCATCTGTGAACGTAGTCGGGAATGGGTCATGCACACAGGCATCGTTCAATTTCCTGAGGTCCATGCATATTCTTATCTCACCCTTCTGCTTCCTCTCCTGCACTACCAAAGGGCTTACCCAATCAGATTCTTCCACTGGATCAATGATTCTGGCTACAAGCATTTTGTCTAGTTCTACGCAGACCTTTTCCTTGTACTTCAGGTTCAAGTGGTAAGGCCTCTTCTTAACCGGCTTTGTGTTTGGTTTTAGGGTGATCTTCATCATCCCTAAATTGCCAACAATCCCCTTTCAGTCTGTGATCTTGGTCGGGAATAAGTTCTGGTACTCGCAGAGTAACTGAGTGACCTTATCCGTCGTGGCATAATCCCAGTTGTCGTTGAGTGTTGCATACTTCGGTTCGGCCTCCGTACCAATGCTTACCTGCTTTTCCTTTACCGGCGCAGTTATGTCAGGGTCTTCAACCAATGGCCCTTGAACATCGCGATAACATTCAGTTTTTGGAATGTTAACTTTTCATGGATCTTCATCATCTTGTCCAATATTTACGTTGTAACACTCTAGCACGAAGCTCAGCGGGGTCGCACATTCAGGCTAAAGCACTTATGTTTTCCCCTAGGGTATTTTAAAGATAGTCGCTTTTACTGCTTGTAGCACATCATCAACAGTATCCAACCAACGATCATCAAACATGAAGGTTAACAGGAATCCCTCGCTCAAGATATCCCATTCATTCCTGCCATGGTGGAGTTCCATCTCTATATACCAATTCATGGGTATAATATCCAGAGTATGACAGAACAAGTGCACCCTCTCAAGTTGTGGCTCTTCCCCATAGACCTTTGTCCATTTCACGAGGTGTGCACGTGGATCATCCTGTCTGTCATACTTGTATTTTAACCACATCTCAGGCTTCCCAAACCACATGCACATCATCCTTCTGCATTCTCGCCAGTCCTCAAAACTTCTTTGGTGCATACCCCACCATCTTGCAAGTGTAGTGCACAGTACCCATTTCATAGCGTCGAAGCGTTGCTGCTCTGGCACTTCTCTTTCAAATCTGTTTAGGAAGTCATCCACCTCTCTTAACCTGTCATACGTAGGTAGATCTCTTACCTTTATTGTCATGCAACACAGCAACCTCATCATCATGTTACAGTTGAGTGTGGTTACCTCTTGTAACCTATTTTTCCATCATTCTATCTCCTCATCAGAATCTAATGTGTAGGATCTTTTGCACTCCCATGAGATTCAGCCATCCACGGTTGGATTTACCCAGTCTTTCTCCCACATGGTTATCTTGTAGATGTAGTCTATATTGTCATCGTTGTTGTAGTCGCGCATTGGCTCCGTGTAGCACGATCCTTGTGCAGGGTCTAAAGGTACCATTACTCATAGAGACTATTTCTCAAAGATCATCTTGTGCCTCTTTAGATTTATCACTCCATTCATATCAATGGCCTAATCTATTCCCAATAGCATGGGGTAGGGGTTATTGTCATCAACAATCTCTATTACTTCGAAATATGCTAGCGCACTTGCTCCTTCAATATCTAATATGATTTCCTGCAATCTCCCCATAGTTAGCATCTTTTGCTAGTTCGCCATTCACAGCTAGATAGGACACCATTGCAACGCAGGCCTGCTCATGCGCTCCCAAGTCTGCTTTGGCAGGACATTCACATCTGATCCTAAATCTAGAATCACTTGGTCCATCTCATATTCCCCAATCTATGCGATCAATCTCATCTCCCTTCTTATTCACATAGTGTGCTTCCCAAGCTTCCAAACTAAGTGTGGTTCTCTTGGTGCGGTCCCAGCGCATCTAGTTATGAGTTCTTGTAGCCCTTTTACAACCTTGCCACCATGCAACAGCTTCATGCATGTCTCCAAGAACATAGTGAGCATCGATGGGTCCATTTCTGGCTCCATTCTATCTTTAATTCCTGAAGTGGAGGCATCAGCGAAGCTCCTCTTAGCCTCCATGAATGTCTCCTTAGCACGCTCCAAATCAAATTTTGGTTCCTTCATTGGAGCCTTACGAACCCAAGTACTTTCTTCAAGCTACTTGCCTTTATCATCCCCTATTGTAATTGCACTCCAGAGCATGAAATTTACATTAGGATCTTCCTCGTGTGGCTCATACCTCATTATTTATAGGTTCTGAGATGGGGGAGGTTGGAGTGCTCCTTTATCGCGTAACCTCTCTATCAGTGTAGGACAATCCTCCATCTCATGATCAAACAACGTACAATATAAGCATGATGGTCGCATTGGATTTGTACAATCACGGTCATAATGCCTTGGCCCTTTGCAATTGTAACATATCAACTATCCGCGACCTCTTCCTGGTCCCTCTCCACCTCGGCCTCATCCGTGCCCCTAAAATATGGTGTGCATCATTTCTACGTTTTGATCAAGGGGTCGTGTTTCGGCCTAAACTTTGTAGGTAGGAGTTCGATCCATCATCAGCTCATAACTTGTATAGGTGCACTCATCATGTCCCACTAACCTATAGAAATTACAGAACAACTGATGTGAATTTTGTGTATACTTCTGTAATAGATGGCAGTTATCTGTAGCATGCTTTCCTCCTATCTGACAAATCATGCACCATAGTATAGGCACCGTGCTTGGTCCTGCTTGTGCCTCCGGTCTTAGTGGCATTGGCCCTCCTCCCATAAGGTAGTTTTTGAACACTGAGTAGTGATCCTTGTCGTGCCCCTAACCCTTGAATTTTATGCACCATACCTCATCACGCATCTCTAGGCAGGTTGTCCTATCTTGTTTCAAACTCTGCATCTCAAGGCACAAGTTTTTCAACTATGCGTGAATCTGCTAAACTCCCAGGTTGGGATCTTGTATCAGGGTCTCGTGCAATCTCATCGCAACCTCCAAGGCCTCGCCCTGAGTGGTTAGCCTCTGTTGCGACAACGTGTTCCATAGATGTGGCATTAACAATGCTACAAACCATTCGCGGTGTTTCCCATGTATTAATGTCGAGTTCGCTTCGCGAATTGTGCACTTCAATCTTTGATCCAACTCCCACAGGGTCTCGCCTGATAGCATTGTGATTTCCTTGAATCCAATGATCGACTATGCCTCTGACTTTGGCCTGCTAAATTCTTTTTTTAGTGCATCTTGGATATTCACGATCCCTGCATTTGGATTGTCATTGGAATGCTTAATGTACCAGGTCAGCGCGCGATCCTTCAGAGCGCTGACTAATGTGATCTTCTTTATATTGTCTTCGTGACTCCCAATGCTTCCCATACAGCTTTTATCACGAACCAAAATTGGTCTGGATCTTCATTCCCTACTCCCTTGAACATTGGTAGCTTATCGTGCTTACCATACTGCTTCACGGTGGTGGCAGAGGTGGTATGGGCGAAGACGGGGGTTGAAGACGGTGAAACTAGCAGTGGTATGGGTGGGGGTCGTATGCGTGGAATTCTCTGTCTTATCAGATTGATCACACTTCCTCACGAGACCTTCGTGAGCTCTTCTTCACCCCCTCGCAGAGGTGAAATCAAGGGGCTAGTTTCTAGTTCTGTGCTACCTTCGTTTCAATAGATCCTCCCACTTCGCATAGCCCCAAACATCAATTTATTCAAATAACCCGTTTTTCACATAGTAGCATTTTAATCTATGTGTTCAAAGTTTAACGTACTTACCTCGCAGTCCTTTAAGGAAGTGTCTTTCTACCTCGCTATAACTGACTAAAGTATCTACCGCAAATTCGATGATGAATCCTCCTATGACTCGATTGAGCCAGTGATTGATAGAGCGCATGATATTATCTTCCGATGCTTCCAGTTTGCACACCAATTCTGGAGTCCACATAGTAGGTTTTTCAAGTTTACACCTTCCTTGGCTATCTGCTATCTTCGTGATCCACTCATACAACTCAGTAGGGAAGGGTGCAAAGAATTTCATGGATATTTGTATATAAGTAGCAGTCTAAACACTCTTCCTTTGATAGTCGTGGATTCCTGTTTTCCTGCACCACAAACTCGTGAATATTCTTATCCAACCAATCTTCAATTCCTTTCTTTATTAGATTCCAATGATACAACATTAGACATCTCTATGCAGATCCCAGTCCCGGCAATAGAACCATTTGTTGGCTTGTTGGGTCCTGACCCAAGTTCGAAGTTAATTAGAAAAACAAATCCTTGTACTACTGGCCCTTTCAGCAATAGTCCATGGAGCACGAACTGAGGTCTCACCCAAAGTAGTATGGGAGGGTGCTAGAACCAGGTTTCCACACCCTTGATATGTCTGAAAGGTTTGACTGGTCCCACTGTTTGCCCCTGTGTGTAGGTCACTCTGCGCACTTCCCTATTCCTCACAGCCTACTACACTGCCTCCGCGCAACCCTAACCAGGGGTTGTGGAGATTCCATGCTGCTAGAGCCGCGCTCTGCGCTATTACCCAAGATCTTAACTATCTTCCTATACCAGTTGATTACCTTCACGTACTTGGATGTCTTGCATTATAATTAGTTATACAAAACATTCATATAAGTTTGCGTAGGAATTAACTAGTATACTTGCAAATTATACCCAAGCACATATATTAAAACAGGAAAAGATGCACAAAAATATGGTAAACTTCACTTTATTGATTCTTTCAATGGTTACAGACTCGACCTACCCACGCACTCAGCTACAGGGGTCCGCACACTCAACTGCAGAGCCTTCCCCTACTCTACGACCCAAAGACACACTTTACATTGTTTCTCAATCACTTAGACTTCTCATGCCCCTGTCCTATTCTCTATTCCTTTTCTTATACACTTAGAGCCTCACTCTTTTTATATAATCCCATGGTACGCGAACCATAGGTAGGTCTATTAAGCCGAAAGTACATTACAAAAGGAGGGTGGACAACCCTGTGACTCTATCATAATTTCACGAAGCTTTTACAAAAGACTTGGTCAAAACTTGGGCTTTAAGCCCTGATAGCCTTGTTGGCATTTGGCCCAAAAATGAATCCAAATATGCTCTTTAAGCCTTCAAAAGACAGCAAAATCCTAGCAAATATGAAAACCAGCACAGAACAAGAGCCCTTGGAAGGGAGGAAAAGACACTATCGAGAGGCAAATTCCAAAGAAAATCGTGAAAAAACATGTATCGCAGGCATAAAAATAGAAACACACAAAAACCGTCAGATCTGGCCGATCAATGGTCCAGATCTGATCAACGGGTCACAATCAGCGGGTATCGGCACAGACAGTATGGAACTTGCAACAGCGATTGGTGATGCAACGTGGACCATCGATCAAGCGCGCAGATCGACGGCCCACATCTCATCACAGGATCACTATCACAAGGATCACTAGCAATGGCCCTGGGCATGAACGATAGGTGATTGCGATCAAATCACATTGCTATATCGCAGTGAAGTAGCACCATCGGGAGGGGCCTCTACACATGTATATGTGCGACCCGTTGAACTGGACTTGACGGTATTATAAGTATTATTTCATAAGATTTCAGGTCCACCAAAAGGCATTTTCATATGTATTTTGTCTATTTTCATTATTTAACAAAATACAAAGGGGTAGTGATGATGCGATAAGAACCAGACCTGAAAGGGTTTGGGAATGAAAATATATAACTTTTCAGGCCCGCAAAAGCAAATTTCTCATGATTTTCAGTGTTTTTTAACATATCGAAAATACAAAGGGAAGCAAGGGAACAAGCCACTAGCGACTTGCAATAGCGACCCAAAGTGCGGACCCGATAGAGGAATAGGCCATGTTTAAGGAATTTTTAAGTCCTAAATGAACAGATATGGGCAGGATTTCTCATTATTGTGGCATTTTCTGTATAGAACATAAAAATAGTCATTGATTAGTATTTGAAGGGATTTAGTATTTGAAGGGATTTGAAAGGGTCACAAGGATTCCATAAGCCCAATACCCATTCTATCACAAAACAGAGGCTGGGAAACAATTTTCGTGAGACAGAAGGTTGAAAGGGGAAAGGTGATAGTGCAACTCATCCAAAACTAACAAACGATCATGGAGCATCACTTACACAAGCGAGCTCCCAAACAGCACAACAAACTAACAGATTGCAGATACTCTGCTATCAAAAGAAGAAACCTCTGAGCCCATGATTGCCTAGTCAGGGCATCAAACAGTTAAAGGACTGAGAGGATAGATTAAGACACGTCGAGCCTTTAAGAACTCAAAAGCATTGTAAAAGGCCTATAAATGGTTGAAAGTTAAAGGTATGAATGGTTCAACTTCTGATACTGTGGAGACTTTGATACTCAAGCTTCTCATCTTCACTCTAGCAATATATGCTTCATTATGGATCACAGAAGCTTGAATACAGAAAATATAAGCTTCTTTTGTTGTTATATGTTCAATTTCCATTTTCTCTTCTATTCTAAGCTTGCACTTAAACAGGTTGTTCATGTTTTCTTTTGTGTCTAATGGATAAATATAATCTTATCTATGCATTGATAAATTATATTTGCAAGTTTCCTTTACTTCCTATAGCTAGCCATTCATATGTGTTTATATATGCATATGTCGGTATAGTTAGTATTCTCCATCTATCCATTGAATCTACAAACTATTAAGCATTAGTGGTCTAAAGCCTTGTAAAGTTGAGGGTGTTCATGCATGTCTTGTGTAAAAACAGAGTTGAAATGGTTATTTGGCTTGATCCAACCTTCATTCATTCCAATAGTTCCAAGAACAATATTGAATTATATATGTTACCGGGAATCTATGAGCTGCAACCTAGGAGAGTTTCCTGGAGTGATAACATAAGTGGTGCCATTGCCGGGGAGAGGAGACTGAAGCTCAGCTTCCCTAAGAGATGAAACAGATCCAGCTTTGATGATAGACAAAGTCTGGGAAATTTTTCGGTTTTAATCGTCTATCTAGAAACTCTACTGAAGGACGAACCTCTTGGTGATGTTACCCTAGATCCTACCTTTCTCAGCCTGAGGTAGATTTAGGCACTAACTTTTAAACCATGCTTAACCTGGTAGCTAGCCCTACCAGGTCGGGAGAGGGCTCTCTCCTTGTCAATATCAGCAAACTATGATCAATGAGGCTTGAGATGACTGATGTGAAGACTGATTTTAGGCTAGGTATGTATGCATAAGAGTTTGATTGAATTTGATGATGTTTGTTGGCTCAAATATGAAAGGCAAATTTGGGTTTGGGGAATGAGGCTCAGTTTTGCAAAGATATCTATGGGGCAAGGTAGGCAAATGATTTTGATACTTCAAATTAAATGAAATGGAGAGCTTTAGATAGGTGAGGAGTTGAAGAGGGCAAGAAAACCTCAGGGATCCTCTTCAAACAGCTGAAACATAAATAACCAAGCAAACCCTAGGTAGAGCACTGCAATTTCAATGGATTCTACCTTTATCCTTGTTTGTTTTAGTTAAGATGAAGTAAGAGAGATAATGGCATGCATAAAACACATGTAAACTTACAATTACAAAAGGAAACACAATACCAAAGCAAGATGTCACATGAATCCCATAAAGTGTTGCAAACCCTGGTCTATTCCTTAGCCAAAACTGCTGAAAAAATGTATACAATGAAGCTCCAAGCTTTCTCAAAAGTCCAACCCTTGTTAATGACTAAAAAATCACAAGATATAGGCAAACAAAAACTCATCCTAGCCTATAGGGGCCGATCTCATGAGTTAAGGATCTATTCCAACAAATTCTAGACTGAGAACTAAAAATTAGGCAGTGGAACAACTTGCCTCTAAAAACTAGGGAATCGATTCATTCAGTTGTAAACCATCTTTTCATGGATGAATCTACCTCTATGAGTGAAAATTTAGCATAATTACATCAAGATACATTAAATTACATTAAATTACATCATGATTTTGACATTTAAAATAAGAAAAGTCAAACTGTCAAGAAACTAGGCGAAAAACAGAGTATTTTTGGTCAAACTGAGCAAAATTTCCCCAATATGTCGCACTGATTTCCCTATGCGTAGCGCCTTTTTTCATCTGCTTTTGGAGGCCTTCCTGGCATCCAAATGTGCTCCAAGTATTCTTTTTGGAAAGATCTTCCTATCTACTTTCCAGAACAAGTGAAATTTTTGAATTTGGCCTCCATTTGCCCTCTAAAACTGAGCTCTCCCAACACTACTCCCTATATGTCCAAAAAGGGGCAGAAAGGCCATTTTTGGGGTGTTTTTGACCTTTTTGGGGGCTCAAAACCTGTCAAAATGTCTTGGCCATTTGTGAGCATGCATATTTTTTCATGAAAAATCCAAAAATTCTGAGTTTTCATCAAAAGGAGACCCCCAACAAAAGCAAGCGCCAGGTGGCACGGCACATTAGGCAGAAAAAACTATGTTTTGGCCCAAAAATTCCAAAATTGCGAAAAGTGTCCCAGATTTTTTGCAATTTGGGCTGAGTTTCCTCCATTAAGTGTTGTGTTGGGCCAAGGAAGCCTCACCCAAGATCTGAATTCTATCTTGCTCTTTTCGCTTCCTCGATGCCTTCTTCAACTTGGCCTTCAAGTTCCCGATTCTTGCTCGCAACTTTTGTTTCTCACCAAGTAATGGTAGGCCATGTGCCTCAACATAGTTTTCTCTCTATTGGATTTCTCTAGCAACCTTTCCCAAGTGCAATTTCGTTCTCTCAAGCCAAAATTCTCGGTCATGTTCAATCCCTTGCTCATACCCATGATCACTGTCTCTTTCCATTGTTTTCCTTTGGTTTTGAAAAATGTGGTTGTATATGGATGGTTTTGTGGATAATAGTGTGAAAATATGGTGGAGGAATGAAATGGGTAGAGTGTATGGAAGAGAGTGTAAAAATGTATGTCTGAACAGAGTTTAGGGATGGGAGTAAGAGTTTTAGGGATGTGAGTAGGGTTTAGGGACATGGATAGGGTTTGGGAAGTGTAGTGCTTGGGAAATTATATGTGGAGAATTGGATTAAGGGAAAAATGTATGAGGGGAGTGGGATTAAGGGGATAGGGTATACAACCATTAGTGCAATGAAGAAAACTAGGGTTTCACCCTAGAAGCTAGGGTTTTAGGATTTTGGGGATAGGGGAGTAGGATGAGTGGAAATGAGAGGGGAAATGGGAAATGAAAGTGAAGGGGATGTGAAAGTGGTAGAGGGAAATAAGACGAAAAAATTAAAAAATATATATATATATATATATATATATATATATAATTAAAAATAAAATAATAAAAATAAAAAATAAAATAAAATAAAAATAAAAAATAAATAAAATAAAAAATATGGCAATTTTGCAAACCCTAGGAAGATTTTCAATGAAATTGTGCAAGGAGCTAGGGTTTTGATATTTCCCTATTAAATCACCAAGAGGACTGAGAAAAACTCATGCATTGAGCATATTAGAGTGTGAACTTACTTGGAAAATGAGGAATTTATAATTTTGGGAGCTTTGGTGGAATATTTGAATGGATTTCAGGCTTTGTAGCCCAATGCGTTGCGCTGCCCCAATGCGTAGCGCCAGTTATAAAATTACACTGTAAATCATTGCCCAATGCGTAGTGCCTTTTTGCATGAGACTTTTGGAGGCCTTCCTGGTCTCCAAATTGGGCACAGGATAGCTCATTGAAATATTATTGAGTCTACTTTCCAACCCAACTTGAATTTTTCAATTTGGATTTCATTTGCCTTGTCAAAAATCAAATCTCCCAAGACTGGTCAAAATGTGCAAAATGAGGCTGCCTCAAGGCAGAGTGCTGTTGCAGTCAACTTTTGAAAGTCTTACTCAACTCCAAATTGAGCTCATGATAGCTAATTGGAAAGCTCCTTGTGTCTAGTTATCATTTGACTCATCCAGCAAGTCATTTGGCCAACCAAGCGAGGACAAATCTTGATTTTCCCAAGGTCACTTCAGAGGTACATCAATTCTCCTGAGGCAACTGTAGTTTTGACATTTCTCTAAAACCATGACACCTGTGTAAAAAGTGAAGGAGGTTTTTCTTCCTTGGCCTATTTTAGACAAAAACCTCTCTCAGTTTTCCCAAATTAATCGTTTCTTGCTCAAAAACATCATTGGAGTAAAACCTATCTCGATGTGTGGAATAGGGAAATTGTCGAAATGAAGTGAAATGAAGGAGATAAGGGGCTTCTAAATTCTTGAGAAAATTTTGGGAATTAGGGAGGGATGTTAGGAAGTAGGGGAAAGTGGAATTTCAAATATTGAGTGAGGGGAAGGGGTCCAAAAGGGCAAAACACAGGCCTAGCCTAGAAAATTGTCAAGTTGTAGTAAGAAACTAGGGTTTGTGCAAAAATGAAGAATTTGGGGATCTCAGTGATGGAAAGTGTTTAATAAGGTACGTTAAGGATAGGGGAAGGTGTATGAACATAAAGATACAATTTTTTCTGATGATTTGACCATCCAAGAGAAATTACCTTCAAAACCCTAGGAGAGGGAAACGAACCTTACCTAGGTACAATTGAAGCATGAACAAGGTGTAAAATGACCTAGTGGAACTTGACATGATGATGACAGCCCTCTGAATGATGGTACACTCAGTTGAATGGTGACATGGACCAACATTTGGATAACTTTGAAAGGAGTGAAATCAAACCCTAGACCTAATACCTAGTGACCAAATTTTACTTGAAGACTCATTGAAATGACAAAATTTAACCTTGACAACTTAAAATCACTTTGTAAGAGCATGTTTGATCACTGGAGGAAAGCTGAAAATATTGACACTAACAGGCAACTCCACTTCATAGTTCTGGCTCAGTTTGTGAGGCATAATTGGAGAAATCCTCGGAAGCCACAAGCTGACCCAATATTTGATCCTGAAAAAATCATCAAAGAAAGAAAAGTATTACAAAAAGGAGCATCAAGTTCAAGTAAATCTAAACAATATTCTATATCTCTTTAAGAAAATCTTGTAATATAACAAATACATGTTGAGAGTATAGCTTCTAATACTAGCAGTGAAGAAAAATCTCATAAATTCATAAAGCTCCTTATTCTTGAGGTTCTCCTTTCATTGTAAGCCCAAAGGAAACCTCACCTCCTATTTGTCATAATCCTTTAGTCTTATCAATCAACTCAACCCTCTATCATTCAGACTTCTAGTACCCTTATAACCACCGCAGCTATGGTAGATCCACAAGCACCTACCAAAATGGAAAGAATCATAGCTGCTAGGTATGGACCTCTGGTACTGCCCACTCCTTTGAATGCCATGCCTACTGGAGAATATCAGAATTATAGGCCTAAGTTCACTAGGACTTAAGGTGTTACAGCTGAAGAACATCTTAAATCATTCTATAGCTATGTTGATAACCTGGACATTAGTGAATATGATGTCTGGATGAGAGTCTTTGTCCAAAACCTAGATGGAGAGGCTAGAAAATGGTTTAGAGAACTGACCCCAAGATTATAATAGATATTGAGGCTTTATATGATGCATTCCTAAAGCATTGGGGGGATAAGAAAGATCCACTCTACTACCACACCAAGTTTGGGAACTTAAAGAGGGAAAATGGTGAGTCGTTGTCTAATTTTAATAAGAGGTTTAACCACATGTACAGCAAGATACCAGCTGAAGTAAAACCCACCACTACCTCTGCTAAACTCACTTACGCCAGTACTTTTGATCATGACTTCTGCCTACTGTTGAGGGAGAGGCGACGTGTTACTTTGGCTAATATGCAGGATGCAGCCCTGGAAGTAAAATCAAACATCATGGCTATAGAGAAGCTCAAGGGAAATGTTGATAGAAGGAGATAGAGGGGTGAGTCTTCATCATCTTCAGATCCCAAGATAGATAAAATAACTAAGATGATAGAGTCATTAGCCTTTGAAATCTCCAAATTAAAAGTTGAGCATAACTCTGGGAAAGGGAGAGTGCTTAATACCTTTGCTCCCAGAAATCCAAATCCATATAGAAGAGTAAATGAGCAATTGCAGATTCTGCAAAGAAGCAAAGATGCCAATGAAGACCAAAGGGTAAAGACCCCTTTTCAGAACGTAGTCATGGAGGAAGAGGAGTTTGAAGAAGATGATGAGATCCATTGTCTTGAAGACAAAGGTAGTGCCTCCTTTTTAACCTCAGCTACCTATGAAAAGTCATTATTCAATGACCAAATTAACCAAGAATGGGATGGTGAAGTTGTTATGCAAACTGAAGATCAGCACAAATATAATCTAAGGTCGAAGATGAATAATGCCAAGGAAACTCATGTTCAAAAAGTTGTTGTCCCTACAATACAGCACGCTAATAAGCAACGATCGGCAATTGATCCCATCATCCTCAAAGCTCCAACTCATGAGGTAAGAGGCCTTGACAATTCTCTTTCCCCTTTCAATTTTCAATTAGAAATTCAGAAGCTACGAATACCTATACGTCTGATTAAACTAGTGAAGAATGAGTCCTTCAAGAAATTTATCCTTGAGGCCCTTGAGCATAATACCATCCAAGCCTCCACCGACTATGTAAATCTGCAAGATGAAAAACCAGCGGTTGTTCTTAGCCCAATGATTGAAAATTATGAGGATAGCTCCCCATCATTCTATGTCTCTCTGACTATTCATGATAAAATCCTTCATAACTGCCTTCTGGACACTAGAGCTAGCCATTTCTAATGCCCAAGGTTGTCATGGATGAGTTGGGTCTTGACATTACCAAGCCTTATCATGACCTATTTTCTTTTGACTCTAGAAAAGTGAAATGCCTGGGATTAATCAAGGACCTAGCCATCACTTTGTCTCAACTACTCATGAAGAGCATGATCATGGATATTGTGGTAGCAGATGTACCCCTCAATTTTGGCATGTTACTTTCTAGAGGTTGGATCAAGAGATTAGGTGGATCATTACAAAATGATTTGTCCTATGCTACTGTCCCAGTTTTTGGAGGTGAGAGCAAGAGATTATACACAGAAGCTCAATTGGCTTATATCATCAGTGATGAAAGGAATCCCAAAAACCATCCCATCTATGTTGTCGATACTGATTTTGGAGCTTGTATTCTTCAGATTGAAGAATCTCAGTTGGCCTCCACACAGCTTAAGAAACCAGTTTGTCAAATCATAGAGGAAGAAGGCCCACAAATTTGGGACATGTTCTTTGATGGAGCTTGCTCTAAAGCTGCAGGGGCAGGTGTAGTCCTTATGTCCCCCACATAGGAATACATTCATTTATCTTTCAAAATAAATTTTCAGGTCACAAATAATATAGCAGAGTACGAGGCCTTGATATTGGGCTTAAACGTTGCTAAAGAAATGGGCATCAAAGGTCTAAAAGTGTTTGGAGATGCAGAACTCATCATTCAGTAGGTTAATAAAACTTTCCAAGCAAAGCATCTAAGGCTAAAAGCATACAGAGATGAGGTTTGGTAGCTCAAGGGTTCTTTTAATAATTTCAGTATTTCTTACATCCCGAGAACGAAGAACTAGCTTGTTGATTCCGTTGTTGTGTCTGCTATCACATTTATTCCTCCTTTGCCTCCTATGTTGACATATGAAGTTCATGTAAAATATAGACCATCTCTGCCTGACAATGTCAAATACTGGAAAGTTTTTGAAGACAGTGATGAAATTAATAGGTTTTTACAATTCGTTGAGGAATTTTCTGAAACGCACATCGACCAAGAAAACGAAACCATGGAAGAATGTGGCCAGTCCAAGTTAAAGGACGATATTGGTCGAGGAAGCATTGTCCAACTGCCTAGTAACCATATACCCAAAGGATTGGTGCCTCTGGAGAATTTGTTCGATCATAACGATGTACCTTATAAGCCTGCCAAAAAATAAAATGAGTTTGTTGTTCGTAAACATAATATAGGGGGCCCAGCCCATCCGAAATACATAAATCTATCAACTCATTTGTCTTTTGCCTAGAATTCTGAGTATTGCACCCTCATGAAGCAATTCGCTGATATTTTTGCCTCGGAATACACTGATCTTAAAACCTATGACACAAACATCATTCAGCATAATATTCCACTCGAAAAGAACACCATCCCTTTTAAGCAAAAATTAAGACCTATCAACCCTCTCTTATTGCCTTTGATTGAGAAAGAAATCAAGAAGTTGTTGGATGTCAAAATTATAGTTCCCCTAAGGTATTCAAAGTGGATAGCTAACCTTGTGGTAGTAAGAAAGAAAAATGGAGAAATCAAGTTTTGTGTTGACTTCCGAAATCTAAACAAATGCTCTAAAAAAGATAACTACCCCCTGCCTAAGATGGAACACTTGCTGCAAAAAGTTTCAAGGGCTAGAGTCATGTCTTTCTTAGATGGATTTTTAGGTTACAATCAGATTGTTGTACATCCAGAAGATCAGGAAAAGACCACCTTCACTACTCCTTGGGGCACTTTCATGTACTCTAAGATGCCTTTTTGACTGATGAATGTTGGGGCTACTTTTCATAGGCCATGGACGTAGCCTTTGTGGGAGAGAAGGAAAATTTTGTCCTTATTTACCTTGATGACATAACAGTCTTGTCTAGAAATCAAAAGGACCATTTGCAGCATTTGAAGAAGGTTTTTCTAAAGTGCAGACAGTTTGGAATTTCAGCAAACCGAGAGAAGTCACAGTTTTCTCTAGAAGAAGGCAAACTTCTGGGACATATTGTTTATGTTGAAGGTCTGAATATTGATCTAGAAAGAGTTCAAGCAATTCATACATTATCCATCCCAATGTAAAAAAGGGACATTCAATCCTTCCTGGGTAAGATTAACTTTGTAAGGAGGTTCATTCCAAACTTTGCAAATCTAGTGAAGCACATCACTTCCATGCTGAAGAAAGGATCAGAAATAAAATGGACAAATGCTGCAAGAAGCTCTTTTAAAGCCATCAAACAAGCTATCATGGAGGCTCCCACTCTAATCAGCCCGGATTACACTAAGGAGTTTTGCATCTTCTCTTTTGCCTCTTATGATACGCTTGCATCAGTTCTGTTGCAGAAAAATGATGAAGGCATAGAGCACCCTGTGGCCTTTTCAGTGAAACTCTAAGGTATGTTGAACTAAGGTATGACCTTATTGAAAAACAAGCTTATGCTCTCATAAAATCTTTAAAGGCATTCAGAATTTATATTCTGCATTCCAAAGTGGTTTCATATGTTCCTTCAGCCTCAGTAAAAGATGTCTTAACTCAGCCATATATTTATGGAATGAGAGCTAAATGGATTGCAAAACTCATAGAGTTTAACATATAGGTGAAACCCACTAAGCTTGTCAAAGGCCAGGGCTTGGCTAAACTTATGGCTAAGGAAAATTGTAGTTTGTTAGACATAAATTGCATGGTTCCAAATTCAGATGATGAGCAGACAGAGGAAGTATCAAAAAGGCAAAAGCAGAATCAGTCTTTGGCTGAAAATCTAGCCACCTGTGAATGGTATTCTAGCATAGTTCATTTTTTGCAGAAGCTAGAAGTCCCCCCCAGGCTTGGCTCAAGTCAAGCCCGGGCCATTAAACTCAAATTAGCCAAATTTTGCATTAATAAAAATCTGCTTTATTGGAAAGACCCATCAGGAATCCTCTTAAGATGTCTAGATAAAGGAAAATCTGTGGAATTCATGCACCAGTTCCATTCTAACATCTGTGGAGGGCATCATTATTAGAAAATCACAGCCCACAAAATCCTGAGGGCTGGGTATTATTGGCCTACTCTGTTCTCTGATTTGTTTTCTTTTGTGAAATCTTGTGACAAATGTCAGAGGTTTGTAGGAAGATAGCAGCTAAAATCTCTACCCTTAAAGCCAGTACATGTCAATGGTCCCTTCCAACAGTGGGGCTTGGACTTTATAGGTGAGATCAACCCACATTCCAGTGGCCAACACAAATGGATCTTGGTAGCCACTGATTATTTCACCAAGTGGATTAAGGCCATACCCACTAAGAATTCCAATCATCAAGTTGTCATAAAGTTGTTGAATGATAATATTTTCACTAGATTTGGTTGCCCAACCAAACTAGTCACTGATAATGAAGCAGCTTCCAAGGCAAAAGTATTGGTGGACATAACTGAATCCATGGGCATTCGATTGGTGCATTCTACCTCATATTATCCTCAAGGAAATCGCCTGGCAGAGTCATCTAACAAGACTCTGGTAAGGGTAATCAAAAAACTGTTAGAGGACAGCAAAAAGAGTTGGGATTCCAAGTTGAAGTTTGCACTATGGGCTAACAGAGTTACCATCAAAAAGTCCAGAGGAAATTCTCCATTTAAGCTGGTTTATGGTGTTGATGCTATTTTCCCTATCCAGTTGATTCTCCTTGTGGCCAAATTCTTGCAAGAAGGACAAGATGAAGAGAATGACATGGTAAGTAGAACGAATAACCTAGTTTAACTACAGCAGATCGGAGAGCAGTTGGTTAAGAAGTCGAAATCTCATCAAAAGAAAATCAAAGAAACCTTTGACAGGAAGGCAAAAGTGGACAATTTCCAAGTTGGTGATTAGGTTCTCAAATGGGATGCATTGAAGGAAAATAATGGCAACAATGGTAAGTTTGACTCCTTATGGACAGGTTCGTTTGTCATCGCTCAAATTCGGTAGAACAATACCTTTATTCTGCACAGTCTAGAAGAAGGAGATGTTTTTGGTAGCCCAGTGAATGGGCAGTTCTTGAAACTTTATTCCATTTAAGGCTTTAAAGCCTTGGTATTGTAAATATGTTTTTTCCAGTTTTTATTTTCATTGCAAAATAGACTTCATGTCTAATGAAACACTAGGAGGAAGATTTGATTTTGTTTTTATAGGAAAGGTATTGTTCTGCAGTTGTTGAAACCTCACAGGGAGGGTTTCATCCCTGGAAGGAGCCAGTGTTAGCCTTGTTAGCATTTGGCCCAAAAATTAATCCAAATATGCTCTTTAAGCCTTCAAAAGATAGCAAAATTCCACCAAAGATGAAAACTAGCGCAGGAGAAGAGCCCTTAGAAGGGTGGAAAAGCACTATTGGGAGGCAAATGCTAAGGAAAACTGTGAAAAAATACGTATCGCAGGCATAAACATAGAAATGCACAGCAGTCGTCAGATCTAGCTAATCAATGGTCTAGATCTGATTGGCGAGTCGCAATTGGTGGTATCGGCGCAGACAATATGGAACTTGCAACAGCTATCGGCAATGCAATGTGGACCATCGATCAAGCGTGCAAATCGACAGCCCACATCGCATCGCAGGATCGCTATCGGGGATTACAAGGAGTGCTAGCAATGGCCCTGAGCATGAGTGATATGCGGTTGCGATCATATCACATCGCTATATCACAGCAGAGCAACACCATGGGGAGAGGCCTATGCACAGGTATATGTGCGACCTGACGAACCAGACCCAATGGTATTATAAGTATTATTTCATAAGATTTCAGGTCCACCAAAAGGCATTTTCATATGTATTTTGTGTATTTTCATTATTTAACGAAATACAAAGTGGCAGCGATGATGCGAGAAGACCCGGACCTGAAAGGGTTTGGGAATTAAAATATATAATTTTTCAGGTCCGCCAAAGCAAATTTCTCGTGATTTTCAATGTTTTTTAACGTATCCAAAATACAAAGGGAAGCAAGGGAATAGACCACTAGTGACTTGCGATAGCGACCCAGAGGGAAATCCCGATAGAGGAATAGACCATGTTTAAGGACTTTTTAAGTCCGCAATGAACAGAGATGGCTGGGATTTCTCATTTTTGCATCGTTTTCTGTATAGAACAAAAAACGCAGTCATTGATTACTATTTGAAGGGATTTCAAAGGGCTATTGCAGGGATTTCATAAGCCTGATACCCATTCCATCATAAAACAGAGGCTGGGAAATATTTGTCTTGAGACAGAAGGTTGAAAGGGGAATGGTGACAACGCAACTCATCCAAAACCAACAAATGATCATGGAGCATCGCTTGCACGAGCAAGCTCCCAGACAACACAACAAACTAACAAAATGCATTTACTCTGTTGTTAGAAGAAGAAACCTCTGAGCCCATGCTTGCCTAGTCAGGGCATCAAACAGTTAAAGGACAAAGAGGATAGATCAAGACACGCCAAGCCTTTGAGAGCTCAGGAGCATTGTAAAAGGCCTACAAATGGTTGAAAGTTAAAGGTATGAAGGGTTCAACTTCTAGAGACTATGGAGACTTTGCTACTTAAGCTTCTCATCTTCATTCTAGCAATATAAGATTCTTTTTTTGTTATATGTTCAATTTCCATTTTCTCTTATGTTCTAAGCTTGCACTTAAACAGGTTGTTCATGTTTTCTTTTGTTTCTAATGCTAGATAATTGTCATCTTATCTCTGCGTTGATAAATTAGATTTGAAATTTTCGTTTACTGCCTGTATCTAGCCATTCATATGTGTTTATATATGCATTTGCTAGTACAGTCAGTATTCTCCATCTACCATTGAATCTACAAGCTATTGAGCATTAGTGGTCTAAAGCCTTGTAATGTTGAGGGTGTTCATGCATGTCTTGGGTAAAAATAGAGTTGAAACAGTTATCTGGCTTGATCTAACCTTCATCCATTCCAATAGTTGGGAGAACAGTATTGAAGATTATATGTTACCAAGCATCTTCGAGCTGCAACCTAAGAGAGTTTCCTAGAGTGATAGCAAGCCCCAAAACATGTCGTCGAGGGATTCCACGCCCAACAGTGTTGTTCTTTGTTTGTGGCTTCAATGGGTTGTCCTGCATCGCCCCTCCTTGGCTTTTTTCTTTATTCAACGACTTGGGGATGTCTTTCCCCTGCTTTGGATTCATAGATCCAAAGCCTCACTTCTTCTATTCAAATTTGTGTTCGATCTTGACATCGTATCGATAGGTGGTGCTAAGTGAGGAGATTTCAAGGAACTCCATCTCATTCTCGACATACTTATGTAGGCAACCGCAGTAGTTAATTACCAAATTCCACTCAGAATCCTTGATACTCATCTTTGTGCAAAGGGTATGGAAAACATTTTTGAACTTCAACACATCTTGGTTCCTTCCCTACCATAGTGTGGTCTACTCTATGTACTTATATTCATATCTCCTGACAGGGTAATATTTTTCCTTCATGGCATCTCGAAAATAATTCCAAGTGGTTGTGACTGAAAATAGTGAGGATTCCCTCTCGCCCTTTTATTCAAAATAGGTTTCCCATAAATCCTTGACATGTGTGGCGACTTTGAGGAGTGAAAAAGTAATTTTTTTCCCAATTGGAAAAGTCATGAGCTGAAAAATTTCCTTCTAATAGATATAATGATCTATCTACAGTGTCTGCATCTTTCTGGCCTTTAAATATGGGAATGTCTAAGTTAAGTTGTACCTTAAAAGGAGTGGTGCCTCCAAAGTGGTTGTTGGATGAATATGCATCGTATGTGGGTAGTCTCTGAAGGATTTGGGTAAATTAATCCATCACTGTGTTCCTTTCTTGCATGAGGGCTTCCTTGAGCAATATTTTGAAAGGATCTCCTGCCCCCTCATCTTTCTTGTCTTCCACCATGGGAGGTCATCGGGGTTTGTGAGGCTGGTGTGGAAAAGGTTCGACCAGTTCGAGCCCTAACTCCTTATACCTTGACCTCCTTAGGGACATGAAAAGAAAAACAAAGAAAGAGTAGACCACTCTAGTACCATTGATATGTACTTATGAAGGAATGCAACAAAATACAAATATACACATAAACATAGAGTTGCAATAGAAATAAAACTTCATTTCATTAATTTCAAAGAACTGAAATATGATTACATACAAAATGGAAATAAACTAACTCGGGCGATGGTAGCTTATCTCTGAGAAGAGATGTGGTGGCTACATGCCTCTGAACTATGTTACAATGAGGCTCAAAGGCCTATTTATTTTTTAGAAATAATGGAAAACTCTAAAGATCAAAAAACTTAACCCTAGGAGATGAAGCACCAAAATTATGGGCCCTGTTGGGGTAAATTAGTACATCAACTTCCCGGGGTCATAACTTTGGCATACAATCTTTGTTTTATGCACATGATACCTCGTTAAAAAGATTTATTTGAATACTATAAATTTTGACTACAAAATTTAGTTAATGATATACATTTGCTTGTTTTCCAAACAAATGTCATTTAGGGCCTCAAAACGGCTCTGGAAGTTTAGGGCCCAAAAAACTGCCAAAAATAGGAAATTATGCTACAATTAAGAAAATGAAAAAATTAAAGACACAATGGTGGGGGTCCAAGTGGAATAGGAGGGTGGCCACCAATATCCATCTGGATAAAATCCATACACTGCAACATATAATGAGGGGTTGGGCTTTAATAGAACGAATAGATGGGTAAGAATTCCAAGATTTCCATGCATCTTCCAAAGAGATCCCATCCCAACTTGTGTTTAGACCATATGTCATTGAATATACTGACCAAACTTGTTTTAAAAAGAAACATTGTACGAAAATATGATTGATGCATTCATTCTCATTCTTACAGAGGGGTCACCATCCTAGCCTAATTTAGAAGTGATGTTGAATCACATCCCATGTGGGGACTTTGCACTCCATCAAGCACCGCATAATTTTTTTTGCTTTGGTAAGATATTCAACTTTCCATACCACCTTCCACCACCACTTCGTCTCATTAGGTACCTTATTGGCTAACAAAACAATATAACCTTGTTTGGGGGAGTAGGACCCTAAGGGGGATTCGATCTAGACCAATTCATTCTCTCTTTCAATGACTTTTACATGTCTATCATTCAGTGCATATAGTTATTTGTTCCATACCTCTATAAATTTTTCGTCAATGCCTAGCTCTACAGGTTATTTCTATTCTTTCCTCCATATAGTTGATATTTACAGTTTAGAGAAATTCCTTGGTCCCTCAAAATTGATCTGGCATCTAAGTGTGGTTGGAGACTGTTGTCTACTCAAAGTCTCTAGAACATGGTGGTGACTCAAAAGTATATCGGAGCAAGTTTACCAGAGGACTAGATTAGAAGAATGAACAAAGAAAGATCTAATATATCTTCAATTTGGTAAGGGATCCTCCACCCTTTTGATCTTATTGGGAATAATCTGTCTTGGAGAGTTGGAAATGACAACAACGTTAGGATTGGATAATCACCTTCTCCCTCTCCCACTAATCGAATAATTTGAAAATATTATTTATGTATTCACTATAAATAAGATAAATGAATTTAATTATTAAATTTCATTTCTTTTCATTTTCTTCATTATATATATATTTCAAAAATTATTTTCAATTTTATAAATTTAAATATTACTCCAATATCATATTAATAATAAAAAATAAAACTTTAAAATATAGTTTTATTAAAAATAAAGTTATTTAGTAGATCGTGTACATTTCCTTATAATATATACACAAAATAGTGATATAGTTTATTTGATCTAACTACTTGATATTTTCATAGTGGAGGCTTGTGAGAAGAGATTATATTCTAGAATTTATGGATTACTTACATCGAATTTTTTGTGGTCAATGTTTCGAGCCATCAAGTGCGACTAATCCTCAAGACAGATATTTGAAAGTTGATCCAACGTTGAGAGATAAATAGGTGAGAGATGGGAGGAGAAGAGACGTTAGGTTAGCTTAATGTCAGGAGATCAACTATGAAAAAAATAAAAAGGGGAATAAAAAATATGGAAACAATCAAAATAATTAATGAGAGTATGAACACAAGGAGGGGAGTCAAAAAACAAATCAAATGATTTTAAATGCTAAGGAAAAATATAAAATAAATAATTGTTAAATAATAAAAACAAACTCAGACCCACAATATTAAACTAAATAATTCAAAAATAGAATAACTGGTAAAAGAAAAAGAGATTAATGAAACATAATATAAAATAAAGAATGAGTATATATATATATATATATATAAAAGAATAAAATAGGACTTTGACGATATAAAAATATTGAGAAAAAATATATTATAATATACGTAAAATTGGTGTGTGTGTGTGAAAGAGAAAAATAGAAATCAATGTTAGTAACCATAACTATAATGATAAATTTACTCCAAAAATATAAGAAAACGAAGAATAATTAAAAGCAAAAGCAAAAAAAGAAGGGGAAGAAAAAAATTCAGGGGGAAGCAAAACCAGAGGAAAGGGTAGGAATCTAGTTCTTACTAATCTTCCAACCATCATATCTCTTCAAATTGCCAAAGCATTTTTCAATCTCGATGGATTTTATGAACTTCCTGTGGTGATAGTGATCTACCCTAGCTAGGATCTTGAAGCCTTCAATGAAAATATGGTGCTTGGTTTCATTGAAAAAAATATTAACAAGTATTGCTTTTTATTGAAAAAATATTAACAAATGTTGTTTTACAGCATAATCCCTATCAAATAAGTTTGAATATAAGAATACTTATACAGTAATAGTAAATGCTATAACAAACTAAGTGTAAAACCAATTGTAATTTACACATGTTCGTATATCCTTCTTACTCATGGTTATATTGTTGTGAAGCAGTGAGTGGCTTGACTATTTGTTCTACTACATGACCTTGTTGCGTATAGTTTTTTATTTATTTCATTGTTTTCCACAAATAAATAGGTAATAGAAAAAACACTTGGAATTACGATGATTTGGAGTGAAAGTAAAGGTAGCAATAACTCAATTATTCCTGTTGAATATCAAGATTATGATAACAAGTACATATATTTTCCATGCTACAAAATGTAAAGTATATATCTTGGGTTTCAATGACAATCCAAGGGTTTGAGTTGCGAAAGGACCAAAAATGGAAGCATTATGATAAAGCTAGTTGGAGATGAATAGAAATTCATTAAATTTGTGTGTTCATTTGGTATTAATATGGTACCCCAAGGTATCGAACAAATTATAAGAATCCTCTGTATATCTACATGTGAATATATTGCAGGAATATTTGCAGCTGTGAGAGTTGGAGATTCATTGTCCCCTCTGGAATATCCCAGATTCCATAGGGCTTATCAATATGACTTCTCTTAATCATATTCTATACCTATGTGAAGGTCTACAATTGTATTTCGCGGACCCTAAATAGGTGAATCAACCGCTTACATGACCCTGTAATTACCCATAGTTTTGTATTTACCTAGATCGGCTTAAGTGTTTGATAACATTAACATGCAACAAGATATTCTTCGCGTAAATAGTTATTATAACTTGTGTTTATATGACAATGTAATTCATGTAAAATCGTGCATCAATATAGTATTAATTCATAAACTCATAATTCTTCATAACATAATAGCGCACTCATTCATAACAAAAATAGATAGACAAACCATAGATATTTCCAGAATAATCTCTTTATTGATACTTCAGTTCTTCTTACAGACTCAAGACTTCCCTACGCACTCATGCTACAGGGGTCTACACACTCAGTTTCAGACTCTACTCTAGGTCTCTACGCACATCGTTGTAGGGCCTTTCTTCTACTCTAAGACTTCCTCGCCCTTTCTTCTATTGACCCATTACATTCATTCTTCCTTAGTTACATACCTTAGACTCTCTAAGACTCTCCTTTTCATACAATCCCATGGTCTCTAGACCATGGGTAGGTCTATACAAGCTGACACAACTTACATAACATAAGGGTAAAACCCTTTATGACACTTTACCATCTACGCGCTTCGCGACCACAACTTGTGGACACTTTACACTTTACATAACAAAAACTTGGGCTTTTGCCCCAAAATTGACCACAGGGAACCCTGTTCCAACAGGCCCCCAACAAAAATATCATGACTCACCCTCGATTCACTCTGTTGGCACGGAAATATTACTACTGAGACCTCCCAACTCGACTTACGCCACTGCTACTTCAATCACGCTTTGTGTGGTTGCCTACTTGATCTTCTCCACCAGCAGCTCTATTGTTGGTCCTGCATTGTCTTCCTTTATCTTCTATTGTGTTCTTTATAGGCTTTCTAGCTTCTCCTCAATGGTGGTAGAGATAACATAAGCCTCGTCCAGCTAAGGCCCCAATCAAGCCTTGAGGATCGCCTCTTTCCATTGCGCTACCTCCACCTGTTCGAGCAACTTCTTTGCATCATGTAGCTTAGCCAAGCACTGTGATATAACAATGATGCATATCATCTCTCTTGCTTCATCATACTACTTTTGTAATTCACAATCTTCTTTATTCAACCTCTGAAGGTTAGGATCCTCCTGGAGCGTCGTGACTACCTCCATGGATTGTTCAAAGAGCGGATGCAATCCACCACTATGGCATCTACTATCATGACTCCATCCTTTACAATTGCCTCATGTTATTCTCTGACCTTTGGTGGATTTGAAGGTTGTGACTTAAACTTGAGCTCTGTAATCTTCAGGTTCAGTTCAAACTGAACCTTGGCCACTTCTGTTTTTGCTTTTCGCACACCTACAGCCAATTTTCCAATCTTAGCATCCATTGGCACTTCCTCCAGGATATGCAGTTCAGGGACTGTCCTGCATGCCTCAGCCACCATGACTACAGTCTTCTTGTTCTGTGCCTGCACTTTCTTCCATGCCTCAAGCGTAGTTGTCTTCTCAACAAACATCTATTCATTTTTAAACTTATATTCGTTGATCATGCTCAGCGCGCACTGCTCTCAGGCCTTAAGCTCTGCGATCACACCTGCCTACAAGGTGTGAAGGAACTCACTAGGGAGTGCGGCCAAGTTGAGGCCCACATTCTTCAAAGTGATGACAATCACCTTATCAACGGTTGCCTCCATGTTCAAAGCTACATCATGCAGTGCGACTACCCAGAGATCCATTGCCTAAACCAACTCTACTGCTTGAGTGGTCCCCGGTGCCAAACTGGTTGATGTTGCGCTACTCTGTCTTGTACTGGCCTAAACTATATTAGTTTGGATCTACAAGTCACACACACTAGATTTTATGGTGACCAATGCTTACTTTTGTTGTTTCTCAAACTGTTGCAACAGTTCTGTTGTTGTATCCCGAACCTTGTCACCAATATCATCCAAGTCACCCTCTGTCAAGGTAATGGGATCTATTGACGACTTGGAGGCCTTTGTATTCTTGTGTGGTCCTTCCTTCTCCTGCTCCCTATACCGCTTCACCCGAAAGGGAGTACTTTCCTACTGATCTTCACCACCCTGATTTGGCTACTCTTCTTCCTCCATTTGGGGCAAAGGATATTTATGGATTCTATCAAAGCAACACTCCTCCTATTCTTTTGGGTTGAACTCTGCTTCTGCTTAGGCCTTCTCCTCAGCCTCTTTCTTCCTCTTTTCCTCCAATACTTGTACCTTCTATCTAGCAACTTCCTTTTTCTTTTTCTCCATGAACTTGATAGTCCCAGCGGCCTCATCGGATAGAACGTGCTAGTCTGCTAGCCAACGCTTGGTGAGAGTCTGAAACATGATAGTATAGCTCAACCAGAAGTGCGCGAAGATGTGTGGTGCATAAAATACAAGGGTCAGGGTCATGACAAGGACCAGTGCCTGGTTTTCAAAAATTACCTTGTAGGAGGAGGATCGATGCCCTTAAGATCGGAAGTGCAATCAGGACCTAGTGCGGCACCTGCTTTTTGGTGTGCAATTTGTAAAATAGTAGGAAAACATGCCACGGAAATTTGTCACTTATTACAGAAGTATATGCAAAATTTACAACAGTTGTTATGTAACTTTTGTGGGTCATCCAGACACAATGAGCGCACTTGTAGAAGCTATGAGTTAATAATGGATAGAACGCCCACCTACAGAGTTCAGGCCAAAATGCGGCCTCTTGAACAAAATGTAGGAATGGCGCGAACAGGATTTCAGGCGTGCAGACGAGGCCGAGGCAAAGGATGACCTAGAAGAGGCTGCAAAAAATTGATATGCTACAATTGCGGAGGGCCATGACATTATGCCCATGATTGCACAAATCCAACGTGCCCAATGTGTTTATATTGCAACTTGTTTGATCATGAGACAAAAGATTGTCCTACACTGATAGATAGGATATGCGACAAAAGAGCACTACCGCCTCCCCTGACTCAGAACTTGCAGATGATGAGGTCTAAGCCGCACGAGGAAGATCTAAATGTGAACATTGTTCTCTGAAGTGGAATCGCTACGGGAGATGACAAAGGAAAACAACCAAAAGATAGTACTTGGGTTCGCAAAGCTCTGGTGAAGGAACTAGAGTTTGATTTCGAGTGCACTAGGGAAACCTTCATGGAAGCTAAGAAGAGCTTCGTTGATGCCTCCACTTCAGGGAGAAAAGATAAACCAAAGTCGGAGATGGACCCATCTCTGCTCACAATGTTCTTGAAAACATGTATGAAGCTATTACGTGACAGTAAGGCAGTGAAAGGGTTACAGGTACTCATTAACAGATGCATTGGAACCGTGCTAGGAGAACCACGCATAGTCAGGAAGATCGGAAAACATAAGACAAGAATGGAAAGAGAAATGAGACTAACCGCGTAGATTGGAGAATATGAGATGGATCAAGTCATCCTGGATTTTGGGTCAGGTGGGAATGTTCTGCCGGAACAGACATGGGATCAAATGGGGTACGCTGTAATGGTCTCCTATTCAACTAAGAATGGTGAACCAACATAAAATAATACCCATGGGTCGACTGCAGAGAATAACCATGGACATTGAGGGAGCAAGCGCGCTAGCAGGCTTTGAAGTGATAGATATTGTTGATGATAGCAATCCCTACCCTGCGCTCTTAGGAATTGATTGGGCCACTGACATGAATGGGGTGATTAATCTGAAAAAGTAGAAAATGATTTTTGAAAAGAAGTCACTATGCGTAATTATACCCTGGACCCTGCTGAAGGATCGCGCTATACGGAGCCGATGTGCGACTATGAAAGTGATGATGATTTGGATTGCATCTATAAGATAACAACACAAAACTAGGATTGGGTGAATCCCATCACGGATGGGTGGATTACATGGGAGCACGAATGCTCTTGTACTTCGAATTCGGATGAGGAGACAGAGCGATGGCAAAATCGATTACATGAGGTAACTACACTAAATTGTAATATGATGACAAGGTCGTTACATTGCGTATCGACAGAAGTAAGAGACTTGCCTACTTATGATGGCCTAAGTGAGGTAGATACCTTCTTGAATAAATTAGAAAGGGAGGTGGTGGAAAAGCAATGCTTCCAGGTCTTGGACTGGATACTGCGTGCAACGCCCGTGAGGTGGTGGGATATGCACAAGGGGAGCTTTGATGACTGGTGCGAGTGTAGAAGGATGATGCGCACATGATTTTGGAAGACTAGAGTGTGATTGACAGACAAATACAATGCACAAGATAGTCTATGCGCGCATTTGGATAGGTGGGTGTGGGCACATGGAAAACAACCTACACGGATGCACATGTCCACACTGAGAGGTATGGTCAATAGGCATGTGTTGGGGGCGCAAATGAGCAAATGGCGCTTAATGTTTGGAAGAAAATATGTAGGAAGAACAATTGTGCAAAAGGTTCTCCATGTAGAAGCGTTCCACAAGGTATGTAATGTGCTAAACAAAGTATGTAATGCACAGCGAAGTGTTTGGGACCTACGCATACCCACAATATTATGGGCTTATAGGACGACATGTAAGAAATTGACAGGGAAGACACCTTTTAGGCTAGTTTATGGAGCGGAAGTTGTAATGCCTATGGAATACATCGTGCCTAGTTTGCACATTGCAGTGCTAACAGGTATGACAGACTATGGAGCACTAGAGGAGAGGCTCGTGCAGTTGGAGGAGCTTGAGGAGGAACAATTTTTGGTTGGATTTCACCAATAGGTCCAAACGCAACACGAAAATTCTTGGCACAATTGACTTATTAAGTTGCACACCTTCAAGGCAAATGATTTGGTGTTGTTGTATGACAGTAAGTTTGATAAATTCCCAAGGAAGCTCAGAATGCATTGGCTGGGACTGTATGTTATTAAGAAGATCATAGATGGTGGCGTGATGTAGTTGGTAAAGTTAAATAGAGAACTCTTCCCAACAAAATTCAATGGCAGTCATTTGAAGGCATACATAGGTGGCCCGACCATCTGACTAGCCGATAAAAGCACAGTCTTAGTGCTCCAAGTAGTTGAAAGGAGGCGCGAGACTATAAACTACTCTGCCTGAGAGCTGCACAATGTCAGGACTGCATGTAATAGCGAAGTGTCATAGGGTCTGCGATAGTGCGAGGATAGCTGCGTTGTCACGTGGGTCAGCAAGAAAGTGACTGTTACAGTCACTATTCACGATGTGATGCTTGGTTTGAGACCAAATGGAGTGGGAGGCAGGCATTTAAGGTGAACTTTATGGGCTAGATTCTTGAAACTATGTAGCCAAGTGATCATTAATGGACCGAATGTGGGGGGAACGTTCGAATTCAAATTCAAAAGGTGTTATAAATTACAAAGGGGTGTCTAGCAAACAACACTTGGAAATTTGAAGACTGAGTTCTTACGCACACAGACATTCATGAACCCAGATCTGATCGATCTTCTGAAGGAGAATTCGTTATTTGAGCATTTACCCGAACCGTTAAGAGAATTGTGGAATAGCACTATGGCAGCACCTGAGGAAGCCATGGATACTGGAGTAATGACCACTGAGGAAGCTGCGTAGGCCATAACGGAAGTAGAAGTCCCAAAAAGTGTCGGGATAGTTGTAGAAATCCCTAAATATTTACGCACGCTGAGACCCAAGAAAGACAAGCAGACTATGGTACCAATCTGCGTATCCCTAAGAAATACATTAAGGATTAAACTTACCATGGAATAAAAGGGGAAGGCGATCAATTTGGAGGCCGATGAGGAGGAAGAATTTGAAGAAATCCTGGTAGAGGAGGAGGACGATGTAGAAATGTAGGTTGACACCCGGGGTGCGGACCCTCTTACTAGGCTGCCCACATATGTTCCTCCATGGAAGGGTAAAGAAAAGGTGCCCAAAGACACAAATGAGAGCAAAAGCTCTCTGCAGACTCTGTTTCTCCCTGACGACATTATTTTTTATGTAGCGCACTTGGGGTGAGTGCCTGTATTAAAATTTGAAGACTGGGATCTCTCGGACCACGAGAAGTTCCCCGTTTGGCAACCACATAGCTGATGAGCCAGAATAAAGACACACTGACGAGAGTTATAGATTTGGAGACACATAAGTGGCTGAGAGGTGTAAAAAAGGCAGGACTATTAAACATGCTCTGGGTGTCGCAATATCATCGCGCCCCAGTGACTATTTTGTTACCAGGAAACTACTCTACCTAGTGCATGATGGGTGTTTGTGGCTAGAGGAGCCCATCCCCATCACGGACCACTTAATTCACAGAATTACATGGCTCCCTTGCAAAGGGGAGAATCAAGCAAATATCTCAGAGGGAAAAAGTGATGACTTGGCCATTGCGGAGGCCATGAATAAGAAGTTTAAGATGGAGAAGAAGAAGAGAGGGTACGCGATTTCCAACATCAAGAACCTGGCAGTCAAAGTCGCAATGCAGATATTAGCTGGAAATGTTATGCAGAAGTGCCGCATAGATGAGCTACTCGCGTCAGTGGTTGCACTTGCCACGCAATGCGTAAAAGGGGTCCAGTTTAATTGGGTGAACTACTTGTGTGGTGAGTTCCTTGAGAACTGCTGCGAGGCACAGGAGCATGGGAAGGCTTTTCATTATGCGTGGTTATTGTTTTCTATAGTACTGGTGGCATGGGAATTGAGCGAAGACAGCTAGTTCCTGGCGATCGCGCAGGCCTTCCGGAGGCAGCGAAGTACACTTTTCTATGAGAAACTAGAGATGCATAGAGGATTAGGGACATTAAGATATTATGGGTGTTCATGGAGATGAACATCAGAATGGGGATTAACTACAAGTTGTGGTTATCACCCATAGTCTACAACAGTATGCAGAGCTTTGCGGAGTTCGAGGTATATTTCCATCATGTTTACATCAGGGCACGGAAGGACCCCGTGAAGACGTGGTGCGAGCTACCCTACCTGGAAATAGACGATGTTATCTTCACGGTCCTTGAGTCGTGGCTACCGGAGTGGTGTGCTCTAGTCAGCTCCGTGGTGGAAATGGAGAAGCCCGCCGCAAAGAGGAAAATAAATGAGGTGAAATTGTGGATGGCACAGTTGGCAGAGAAGCGTAGGAATGAAGCAGCAACATCTAAGGTCCATGCAGCGAGGGACACTGCAAAAGTGGCAGAAGAGTAGTAGAAGGTAGCAGAGGAAGAGCATGAAGAACAAAAGTCGCCTTCTCCTGAAAAGGAAACAGATACAGAGAAAGGAGGCGTGGACCCGCTGACAGTGTCCACATAGCTAAACGACAGTGCCCAAGAGAGTAGGTAGGGACGCGGAAGAAGTCGAAGGCTTCAAATACTTCTTTCGACTCCATCACCCTCACTGAGGGGGATCTACACAACATTGGGGAGGTGGTGAGGGATGTCACCACAAAGACCCTACAGCAGTTTGTGGAGGAACACCAAATGGTGTTTGGGGCTTTCCGAGCATAGATATAGGAGTTGCAGGTGCACACTCCATAGGCTGGAACTATGTCAACCAGTCTCGCAGTAAGCACATCCATGGCTAAGGAAATGTTGCGTGCCTGAATGACCAACACTATAGTGCTTCCAGATGGAGCACTCGTGACATAAAATGAGGCCGACAGGCCTATGGTCAATTGGTTGAAAGAAATTGGGCTAAATATGGTTGCACTCCCTCGGGAGATGCTCTATGTTTTGCAAAACGGAGTTACTGTAGAATTGCGAGTCAAGGAGGGTTGTACGCTCCAGGTCATCAGCGAGCAGCGCATCAACATTGAACAGTTGAGCCTGCAGCATGATGAGGTAGTGGCACAGAACTGACATCTTGTGCAGTGGTCAAGCATGCCAAATGGTCCCAGAGTTGGCCATCCAAGTAGAAGAACCATTGGAGGCACCCATCTGGAAACTAGCAGCAGGGGTGCACGAGGTGAAGGAAGAGATGACCAAGGTTCAGCTCGAACTAAACCTCCAGATAGTCAAACTGCAATTGAAGGCGCAGCCTTCAACTCTGGTTGAGGTTAAGGAAAATCACGTCAATTTTATTAAAATAGCAATAGCAAAGATCAACATTGCATTGAAAGACTACACAACGTTGTTCAAGGAGTTGTTCGAGGTTCTCAGTACTCTACAAGAGGAACCAAACATACAACACCTGGAAACAGAGGCGCGCAAGCTACAATAGAAATATGATGAAGTAAAAGGGAACGCGCAGACGTTTTCCCTTACACAGAGGCTCGTGAGGATGCAACAGGCAAAAGTGCTCAAAGAGTAGGTGGATGTTGCTCGACATACGCAAATAGTTTTGAAGGCACGCTTACAGTCGTGGATTGATGAGGTGTATGTCATTACAGCCTCTATTAAAGCAAATCTCACGTAAATGCAAGGAACACAAGAACAGGTTCAGGGAATCAGTTTAGCTAAAGTGGTCTTTAAATAGCATGTCCAGGAAGTGCAACAGGAAGCTGCTCAGTGCACTGCAGATCTTGCAACGATCCAGGTAGAATTGGGAGGTCTCTACACAAATATCTCCACACTGATAGAGTGACTTGAGGGTGAGTCGTGATGTTTGTGTTGGGGACCTGTTGGGCTTGGGATCCCCCAAGGGAAGTTTTGGGGCTTAGATCCAATATTTTAGTCAAAATTTGTAACCCCGGTGTAAAGACTCCGCATTTTGTGGGCACAGAGCACGTAGTTTGTAAAAGAGTCATAGGGTTGTCCACCCTCAATTTTGTAATGTAAAATCAGCTGTAGAGGTCTACCCATGGTTTGTGGACCATGGGATTGTATAAATAGAGCAATGCTCTAAGTAGTTAATAAATCTATCAATCACGGATCTAAGGATGAAGATTTGAGTCATATCTAAAGTGGAAAGTCTAGTTTTGGGTTGTAGAGTAGGAGAAGGCTCTGCAGCTGAGTGCGCAAAGGCCTAGTAGTCCAGAGCTGAGTGTGCGGACCCCTGCAGCTAAGTGCGCAGCGCGAGTCGAGTCTGTAACAGTTGGAAGTATTAATAAAGAGAATATTTTTATCTATTTGTGTATTTATTTCCTATTTTATGCATTGAATATATTGGGTATAAATTACACTTCTATTGTTTATATGATGCACGAATATATATGATTGTATTGATTAAGTGAATACAATATATAAAATTTGTTTACACAAAGTTAACTAACATATGTGAGATGATAAGCAAGATACACAGTGTAGATTTGGGAAATAATGCAGTTCACTGTCATAGCAGCGCGAAAGCATCTCAGCCACTGGTTAAGGCTTTGCGAAACATGGTTATAACAGATCGCGAAGGTATTGAAGGTTAGAATAGTCCGCGAAGTAATCTACATGAAGATAGGCACAGTTGAACTAAATTGACACCTTAGACATCTCAAGGGTGTGGAAACTTGGTTCCAACATCCCCCCATACTGCTTCCGGTGAGACTTCAGTCTGCGCTCTGCAAGCTGATGCCGAAAGGGCCAGTAGTGTAGGTATTTGTTTGGCTAAATAACTGTGAACTTGGGTCAGGCCCCATCAAGCCAATAGAGAATAATGTACTTAGCACTGAGATGCATCAGCTAAAGAATGGACCTCCTTTTCTAGATAAATCTCATAATCTGAATTTTATTAATTTTCAGTAGATACAAGTTCTTTTTAGGACGTTTTTGAAAGGTTTATAGTATGCATCTTTTTGGAACTGTAGGCAAAAATAGCCATAAGAATAGGGTAGCCATATTATGGGATTATGAAAGCATATTAATCCTTGAACATGAAGACTTATGTACGGGTTATGGCCCGAAAATGAGCTTTTTATAGTAATGCAAATTTTACCCCCTCTTTTACAAATGATAATAATAATAATAATAATGAAAAATAAATATTTATTTTTCAAAAAGTTAAATATTATAACCTGTACTAGTCAATGTTAAACTAATAGTGAAGAACAAGCCCATGGAAATTTATAGTCCTATCATGAATTGGCGAAGAACATCTTATTAGACTATATAGTCATTGACCTTTATTATATATTTCATCTTATTGGCCTATATAGTCATTTAATTTAAATGTGACCTTTATTATATATCTATTTTCGTTTATTGAATTTAAATTCCTAAAATTGAAGTGATAATAACTTTAATAGGTTTTTGGAAGAGATGTTATTACATAATATTAGATAATTAAAAACAAATAATAATAAAAAATAAAAAGATAAAATTAATTTTAAAGAATTTAAATTTATTTTTGAGAAAAAAACAAAAATAAAAATAAAAAATATGTGTGAATTTTATCACATTCCATTAATAATAATAATAATAATAGAGATTTATTTTATGTTATAAATTGGTCTTGGAAATAAAATAAAGATCTCTACCTAATTAGTTTTTAAAAACAAAATTAATGAATGCTTATTTATTTCGTGGGTTATTAATGAAAATTTAAAAAAAATCGATTGCTTTTATATAGCATAGTCTAACTCTCTTATGTTTTTTCCCTTTTAGTTGGAATTCAATGTTTGAGTGTAGTTTGCATAATGTGAGTAGCCTCATTTATGCATTCAAAATTAAATTTTAAACAACAACAAAATATGATCTAGTCAAGAATTGTATCAATGATTCACATGGAAAAAGGCTAAAAGGTATAATAGTTAAAAATGAACAAAATTGATGACATTGTCGAGAGAGCGATGGCAGCGTGAGTAACTAGGGTTTTCATGAATCCAGTCTGACAAACCTGCAAACCCAACATACGGTGAGGATATTGTAGCATCACGACAAAGTAGTATCATTGACAGCAGCCATGAGTGGCATAGCAGGGGGGGAGATCCACTCCTACCGAAACATTGCTGCAGTGGAATCGAGTCAGCACGGAGCAGCCAAAAGCAATAGAAGCAGCAAAAAAGGAATGTCGGTTTTGGGAGCCAAATGGAAATTGAGCTTGGGAGGGAAATTCCTACCAAGGGCAACCAAGAAACCAATATTTGTTATTCCAAACAATAAAATGGATGAATATCAAAGATACATGAAGGATCACGCCCTGAAATGCAAGTTTGTTGGGGCTTGGCCAATAGAGAAGGAACTGGTTAAATGGATCCAGCAAAGGTGGAAACTAAAAGGCACATAGATCTCAAGCTAGGGGCGAAAGGGTTCTTCTCAGTAATCTTCTCTAACCTTGAAGACAAGGAGAATATTTTTTAGTATGGGCCTTATTTCTTTAACAATGCGGGCCTCTTCATGAGATATTGGGAGGAATGCTAGAACCCAGATCAAGAAAATCTTTTGGAAGCCCCAATCTAGGTACGTCTTTGTAGCCTACCAATGGATTTATGGGATCCCAAAATCTTGGAAGGGATAGCTAACTCGATTGGAACCTTCATCAAAGTAGCAGACTCAACAAGAAAATGTAGGTACACCTCTTACGTAATAATATGTGTCTACGTGAATATCACCTAGCCGCTACCAAACTACATAGAACTAGAATACTATGATGATATATGGCAACAACCCCTAGACTACGAACATATCGCCTTTAGATTTTTTTGTTGCCATGAATATGGCCACCTATATCGAGCTTGCCCACTAAATAACAGTGAGAACCCTATGACAGAGATAACGGCAAGAGAAACAACGACAAGAGAAGATGGGGATGGCTTTCAGGAGGTGCACAGGAGAAAAAGAACCAAATTTCGACAGGAAACTAGAGAGCAAGTCAAAATGAGAAAGAGAAATGTGCCCATAACATATTCGCTGTTATCCAGGAGGACGAAATGGGGGAGGCAACCCCGGACAATACCATGGAGATGGAAAGCTTGCAAAAGAAGGAGCCAGAAGGCAATAAGTTGAAGAGAAAGGAGGCAGCTCACAATGCAAATGATCAAGAAAAACCCAATGGAGATTGATAACCTGAAACAAGATTTTAGTGTGGAAGAACAAGTGATGAAACATTTACAAGCATGGAGACACTTGGATAAACGCTTCATCCCGGAAGATTAGAAGAAACTCTACAAGGAAACTTTTCAACAATATAAAGCTAAACAGAGCTCAGTAATCATAGCCCAACCATATCACCTAAGGTCTCAAGGTGGGCAAGGACAAGAACCAGGAACCCTAGGAAAAGGGGGAAAGAAGCGGGGAAGAATAACAATGAATGAATCCATCCAGATGGTTAGGGAGCTACTAGTAAACTCTGGAAGAGTAGTGTCATTATCAAAGGTCTTTCAACAACCCCCAAAAGTGTTGAAATGATTATTACAACATGGAACATAAGAGGCCTCAATAGTAGAGGCAAACAAAGGTACCTCAAAGAGAGATTGAATAAAGATAGACCAAGCATTATGATAATACAAGAAACTAAAATCAGTGAAATCAAACTGAAAGGGATTCTCGAAAATTTTAAACCTTAGTACCAAGTCATAGCCCATGATGAAATGGTAGTGCTAGAGGGTTGGCGATCATATGGAACCCTGGAGAGATCTAGTTTGAAGACTACGTCAGCCTTCCTAGAATACTCTCAAGTAAATTTAGAATTATTGGATCAAAAGAATGGGTGATTCTTATAGGAGTGTATGGTCCCCATATCCCGGGGGAAAGAATATCATTTCTTAAAAATCTTACAAAGATGAGAAACCTATACCTGAAAGACCTTTAGGTAGTAGGAGGATACTTTAATATGATTACCTCCCTAGCAGAGAAGAAGGGAGGTGTGAAAAGAAAGGATGCAAACATGGAAATATTTGGAGATGCCATTTCTGAATTTCACTTAGTAGACCTCCCAACAATCAACAAAGTACACACCTAGAACAATAGATAAGGAGGGATCCAACAAATTTCTTCACGAGTGGATAGATTCTTAACCTCAGAACAAGTCATAAGAAGATATATATTCATATAAGCCTCGATCCTTCCAGGTATGGGATCAGACCATTGGCCGATAAGAATGGAAGTGGATCTGAAAGTGAGCCCTAAAAATCAACTTTCTGGCTTGAAGCCTTTTGGCTAAGAGAGCCAGACCTCATCAAAAAAATAGAGGAGTGGTGGATAAAGAGTGAGAATCAAGGAAGGAATTGCATGCATACGTTCCAACTAAAACTCAAGGATCTAAAGAAGAAAATCGAGAAATGGAATAAAGACGGATTTGGGCATATTATGAATGATCAAAACTAGATCAACAACCGCATGATGGAGGTGAAAAAAAAATCATACAGGAAGGGAGATTAGAATATATCGTCAAAGAAGAAGGACAGTTAATAAATTAGCTGGAGGAAAGAAGAAAACAAGAATAGATCTTGTGGAAACAAAAATTGAGGGTGAACTGGCTAAGGGAAGGGGAGCAAAACACTCGACTTTTTCACTAGGAGATGGTCCAACACAGACATCACAATAGAATCTAATCCCTAAAATATGAGGAGAGGAATCATAGAGTCCAACACAAAGAAATGGAGGAACTTCTGGTAAATCATTTTAGAGATCTCCTATCAGAACCACAAGAAAATAGAACAGAAGCAATACAAAGAATCTCGCAACATATCCCCCACCTGGTAACTTGGGACCAGGACCTAGATTTGATGAGAGATACTACACTAGAAGAGGTGGAAAATTGTTAATGATATGTAGAAAAACAAGGCCCCAGGCCCAAATGGGTTCACAGCAAAATTCTACCAAGCCACATGGAAATTCATGGGATGAGAAAGTCTAGAGGTCATTGAGGAATCCGGTCATAATCAAAAGGTATGCCACATCCTGAACCCCACTTTTATTGCTATTATTCCTAAACATCAAAATCTGAAGATCCGCATGGATTTCATCCTATTTCCCTATGTAATGTTATGTATAAAATCATAGCTACTCTTATTGTAAAACAACTAAAATCCCTCCTGACGAATATCATCTCTCCGAAGTAGACGGGATTTGTAGAGGGAAGGCAAGTCCTGGATGGGATGGTAACTTCTCAAGAAGTAGTACACCCTCTCAAGGAAAAAAATCTCGCTAGAATGATGGTTAAGTTGTACCTTTCCAAGGCATATGATCGGTTAAGTTGGGCGTATCTGAGTAGTATCCTCAAAGCCTATGGTTTCACCCAAAGATGGATAAATTGGATCCTTTCCATGATATCCCCTCCTATCATTTCAATTCTACTGAGCAGGACTCCTGCCCACACCTTTAATCCAACCCGGGGACTAAGAAAGGGAGACCCATTATCTCCTTTTCCGTTCATTATTGTTGCCAAAGGGATGGGAATATTTATCAAAAATGACATATGATAATCTAGGATTAGAGGCCTGAGGATTTGGGGTAACGATTTAGCCATCACCCACCAACAATTTTTTGACGATATCATGCTCTTCTTCTAGGTATCCCTTAGGGAAGCTCGTAGAATAAAAGAGATTCTGAATACCTTCATGGAGGCATTTAGGACTAAAATAAACAATGAAAAATCTTGTATCTTCTTTTTTAACACTTAGGGGAATGTCAAGACCTATCTTGCCAGGTTTTTGGGGTTTAGTACTAGAAACCTCTCTTCTAAATACCTAGGTATGCCCCTATCATAAATTCCCTAAAATTAGCCTACTGGCAGTAGATCCTTCAAAAGTTGCAAGGAAGATTAAGTAGATGGGCTTTTAGATTCCTAAACCTGGCAGGTAGGACTATCCTTCTGAAAGCAGTGTTGCAATTGATACCAATATATCAACTTTCAGGAATGGTAGCCCCTAAAGTGGCATGCTCCAAAATGGTGGAAATTTTCAAAAATTTCCTATGGGGAGGGGCACAACAAGTCACAAAATGGACATTGATATCTTGGTAGGGACTGGTGGAAATAAAAATGGAAGGAGGACTAGGTCTCAGAGAACCCTATACATTAAATCAAGTAATGGGTGAAAAATTATGGTGGAGATGGATAGGAGGTGGAAGGGATCTATGGAAACAAATATGGACAATAAAATATAATATGCCGAAGAAAACTGAGGATATTTTGCGATACAAAGATCCCCCCAAAGGATTGGCAGGGTGGAACTTGGCAACCCAAAACAGAAACCTCATAAACCAGCATGCTTTTGGGGAAATTTGTAATGGAAAAACAACAATATTTTGGCACGACTCTTGGAAACAAAGAGAAATATTAGTAGAAAAGAAAGACCTCATGGATATATATCAATTCACCAGAGACAAGAACATACATCAGGCAGAGAAATTCTGGAAAGAGGACCAAGGAATTGGGAATTGGAGGAGATGAAAAAAGAAGGAATATTGGTGCCATGCTATAGAGACCAATCGATGGATAGAGTTTGAAAAATAACTAAGATCAAGACAATTAACGATCTGAAATGACTCAGACATCCTGATATGGGGGCACACCTAAAAAGGAACCTTTACCATAAAAGAAGCATATAACCTCCAAGCAGAACAAGTCCAAGATGGGCAAGGCATCCTATGGAAAAAAATTCGAAGGGAGGGTGGTGGTCTAAGGTATCTCACTTCCTCTAGTTGGTATGAAAAGGATGGATCCTAACCTGGCATCAACTATAGAAAAGGGGATTCCAGGGCTCATTCCTCTGTTGGCTCTATCTGCATAACAGAGAAGATATTGAGCACATGCTCGTTTGCTGAATAGAAATGGAGGGAACTGCAAGGAATTTTCGAAAGTATGGATCGAGATCATCATAGTATTAAGGAAAAAAATCCTCCTATGGTGTAACAACATATTCTCAAGCCCAATATTAAACCGAGCATGGGGACTTCCCTTAGGCTTAAATATATGGGCCATATGGAAAGAGAGGAACCGTAGAGTCTTTAAAAATAAAGCCTCATCTCATGAACAGGTGTGGGAAGGAATAGTTTGAAACATCAGAGAAACTATCTTAGCATAATAGTGAAACCAAGAAGATTGAAAAGCCCCCCCCCCCCCCCACCCCAAGAAGCTTGAATTTTACAAAACCTCAATCTATCATCGGAAATGATTGCCCCAACTACTTGGAAAAAATGTAAGCTTAGTTCAGTATCCCTTGCTCACTTTACTATCCCAGGAGAAGGATTCATAAAACTCAATTTTGATGGGGCATCAAAAGGTAATCCATAAGTGGCAGGCCTTGGTGGCCTCTTCCGAGACAACCAAGCCAACACTCGGCTCATATATGATGACTCATGCAGGATAGCAAGTAACAACGAGGTGAAGTTTGCTGCAATAAGACAAGGACTTCTAATGGTTGTTAGAAAGAGATATCGAAATGTAGTGGTGGAAGGAGACTCTCTATTCATAAACACTTTGGCGAAACTAAACAATGGCACCACATGGGACAACCTCAGCCAAAGTTGGAGGATAGCTCACATCATACAAGAGATAGGAGAATTAATTCAAAATATTGATTATATAATGGGCCGACATGTAAGATGAGAAGGGAATGAAGGGGAAGATTTTCTTGCAAACTGGGGATGAAATCAGTAAAATGGCCTGCTGTAAAAATTATGTCTAGTCCAACCCTGGGATGAGAGATTCAAGACCCTAGTGAAAATACTGGATCATGACTACAGGCAAAGCCATGAAAATTTCCCTCCAAAAAATGAAGATCGTGATCGGGTTACGTTACGGCAGATGGAAGTGCTTGTGGGCAGTAATGAAGTGTACAGTTGATTTAAGTACCACCACCCCCACATGCTCAAAGTGATGCATGCGGTGACCCTTGGCATGATTACATGCAAGGGTGGTGGGAAAGGTGGCAAAGATGGCAAGGGAGAGGTAGGTTGTATATAAATTAAGGCGAGACAGATGGGTAAGGATTGTGATTTGGCTTGTGGAGTGACGAGTTAGAATAGAATAAAGGGAAGGTGACGGCACCAGTGGCATCAAACTTGGAGTGGAAATGGGTATGTATCTTGGTTCTTCGCCTTCTTTGCAATGTCTACCTGGTTCGATTTTTGATGGGGGAGAGGGGGATACTTGGGAAGGGTAATTGGGGGAAATGTTGGGGAAAATGGAGGAGACATCAAGCTGCAATAGTTTGGCTATGCATATTTGTTTTGAGCTTGTCGCGAATTGACCTTGTCATTGGTTGTGTGGACTTTGCATTGTGTGGCAACGGGAACCCGGGCTTTGCACACAATGGGCTAAGTGGGGATGGTCGTTGGGATTTGGTAGGTAGAATCTTGGCATATAAGGCTAAGGGTAGTGAGGGTTAGCTAATCTATTGGGTAGGAGTATGGACCAGCTACCGTAACCACAGAAAATTCTGGGGAACTGGGAGAAATTATTATGCTAAGAGACTAGCTAGGATCCCTATGGGTGATGTCGAGCATGATAAGGGCAAAGGAATTGTTCTAGCTTACTGAGCAGAGGGGAAAGGGACTGCACTCCATGGAGGGAAACATGTAGGGCTGAGGCCAGGCTCACTTACATGGCCTTAGCCTGGGATTTTCAACCACAATGAGCATGTGAGGCAATGGGTAGGGAGGGGTGAGAAGTTAGAAGGGATATGGAATTTGGCCCTATCTAAGGACTAGCTCTTCACCCATGTTTCCCCCAATATTGTTAGAAAATGGAAAAAGGAAATGAATGGGGAGAATGACGACAATGACAATTCCAGTTAGGATAGTAACCAATGCTACAATACGTTATAGTTCTCTTGGTTAACAAATATTTCTTGTGAACAGGAATCGAAGAGTGTTGATATGGCTCGGCCATTGAGAGGAGGGTGATGTGGAAGATAGGGTCAGGAGCCTAGAAAGGTTAAGAACCCAAGCACGTCAAAGCCCTGTAGAGGGAGGAAATCGGTAGAGTAAGGATTGTGATTTGGCTTGTCGAGTAAGGAGATGGAATAGAATTAAGGAAAGGTGATGGCACCAAGGGCATCAAACTTGGAGTGGCAATGGGTATTAGTACTATGGCATACAAATTGGAACTTCTTGTATCTTCCCGATTGCACCCAGTTTTCTATTATTCATGCTTAAAGAAAGTTATAAGTGACAAGCTCCCAGTTCAAACAATATTGCTAGAACTTGACGAGGAAGGAAAAATCATATTGGAACCTGAATTAGTCACTAAAACAAGAACTTGACAGCTACGAAATCAATCAATTTCAGAGTATCTCATCAAGTGTAAGAACTTACCTGTTGAATATTCCACATGGGAGGATGAGAATTTTATACAAAAGCATCTAGAACTACTTAAACATTGAGGAAAACACGTTATTGAAGGAGAGAGGCATGTTAGGTCCCTATAATACTAGTGTATTCCCTTATTATTATTGCCATTTTAGCCCCTTATTGTTATTGTTGTCCCCATATTGTTATTATTGTGCCCCATAGAAGCCCACTATTGTTATTGTTGTACCCTTACATTATTATTGTTATGTCAACTCTGATTATATTGTGACCCCTTAGACTCCTATATATAGAAAGGAGGCCTTGTCATTTGTATCATCCAAGAATTGTTCATTTGTGTAATGTAAAGGAAGTTTCCCCATCGAAGAGGCTGATTTTGAAGTCATTGATCTATCTTTTCTTCTATTTTGTGAGCTGGTTGCATAACATTCATTATGTTACTATTCTTTTTATCATGCAGTTATAATCAATATAGAACTATCTTAACTTATTGTTTCCTTCATCATATAAGGAATTTGGTATTCATTACTCACTAACACAACAAAAGTATTTCACTTATTAGCTCGATTGGTTAATATAGATATGTGCGTGTATGCAATTTGTTTATTCTCATAAGCCCCGAGTCACATATCACAAATAACCATAAAATATTTATGTTAAAACTACAACCAACTGTTGTGAAGGAAAATCCCCCTCATGGACAAAGGCAACCCCTCTAGCCCAATAAGTGGGTCTAGCAACAAATTTAACAAACTAACATACACTTTCCTAGCTTATGTTCAAAAAAGCATAGAAAAGGAGAAACATACCTCGCTCTGATGCTAATCACTTGATCCTTGGAGATGGCTTTGAATCTTTCACTCCAGGCCTCGCTCCTTAGTTTTTCTTCACACCCAAATACCTGCAAGGAATATCAAATGGATATTAAAGATACAATATCATATATGGCATACATCAAACATAAGCTACTTAATAGATCAAGGAGTATTAAGCTAAAAGCATAAACATTTACACCATTATGGAAAGTGAACATCGGATGTATATATTAATGAGCTAAAAAGGGAAGCATACAACTTATGCCTTGATGTTGGAGACTCATTTTGGTGGATGTCCAATTTCAAGCAAAGACTCTTCAAGCACTCCTTCTCCAAGTTAGAATGGGTATCATGTAAGCATAATCTCAATATAGTGCAGCAATCAATGAGAAACCATTTTGGAATGAAAGGGAGTGAATTTATAGGAAGGGAGAGGGAGTTAGGGATCCAAAAAAGAGGGAGGACAAGGGGAAATCCCATGATGATAATATCAAGAGACCCAAATGAGATATCTCAACCATATCGGCAACAATCAATATCCAACTTCTTGTTCCCAAAGGTTCTAGTGAGCGAATCTTGTCCTCTAGTTTGGGAAAACCTACCAAAAGAGGTTATGAGTGGGTTTTCCTATGAAAACACACACTGGAAACACCAGTGTATAACTAAGCAACCTACCATCAGCACAGGAAGGCAGTAGAACCAAATGCGTTGACTTCAAAAATTAGGTTTTAGACAACCTTGTTTAGAAAGGATATAGGGAAGTTTTCCTTTGATTCTTTAGGGAGTGATGGTTGAGATGCTTTACAACGTAGTGCAAGGAAAAGAACAATAGAGAGTGATGGTTGATATGATTTACAAGTCAGTGCAAGGACGAGAAAAACAACGTTAGGAGACCTACAAATCAAGCATATACATATACATATACATATCTGACATCTCTAATGATCATGCCTAATGATACATGAATAGGAACTAATAATAAATCAATATTTGGTATGGACTCATCCAAATGAGGGATCATGTGCAAAGGTCCTCAGTATGATCACAGCCATCTGCATAGAAAGGATCATAAATATGGACCCATAGTATCGCATCCATCCGTTTAGAGGAAATGTGTGTACAATCAAGAATGACACATAACTCCATGCAACCTGAACTTTATCAGACAAAATCCAGGGTCCTGTGCTCTTGTCTCGACCCGATCAATGTATGAATTCTAATCATGTGAATAGAAGTGTTGAAGTTGAACATGATAGAAAACTACCTGATTACGGTCAATAATGTAAACCATTAACAGGCATGAGAGAAACCACCAATAATGACAATGGCTTTCAAGGTACAATCAGCAATATCCACGAATGTGAACAATGAAGTTGAAGTCAAACACCCATGGAATCATCCAATTGAAGGTCAATGATGTAAACCTATCTTCGAATGTGAAGAACTTGTCATTGAGGCATGCAAGCTCTAAGGTACTATAAGGGAGTTTCTAGATCATCTTCTTAGATAATGAGCTGAATTTGATAGGAAGTGATTTGTCGAAGGAGGGCCATGATGAATCCCACATCATCGACACAAAACAAAAGGATGTAGTAGAATAGATAAGTGTGATCCAGGACTATGGAAGTAAGACAGATAGTGTATAGGTAGTAAAGAACTGCATATAGGACTTCTCTTGAACATATCAGTGACATGGCTCCCGATTTTAGCATCATTTTACTTCACATAGGATCAGAGGTCATGATGACGAAATGGTATAATCAAATGAGAGGCAAAATGGATTCCCCAAACCTAGGAAATCAAGTGACCAAGCGACGATGTCCCAAACCCGACATGAGTAAAAGATGAGTGTCGTGTTCAAGAGAGACATGTTGCCTTTATGGAATACAAGAGATTCTTTCTTTCATTTTTTCCCCCATCATTTCTGGCGAGTACCCCATATATTTTTTATCACAAAGATTGAAGGGGATAGTGTATGCTTGCCATATAAGTTCACCCTTCAGATGAATCCATCCTAATAAGTTTTATGAGCCTTAGGAAGCAGGAACTAGGTCTTTTCATGGTGACAAGTCCTGCGTCATTTTAATTTTAACGAGGCTGGCAGAGGTGAAACTCCCCATCTTTTTCATGTTTAAAGAGTTTGAAAAAGAAGCAAACAAGGAAACTCCAAAGGTCCCTTTTCGTAAATCATCTCTTAAACCTGAAAAGGTAGAAAACAATATCCAAGAGAAACTCTTTTCCATGTTTGACTAAGGTATTCATTTTTCATACAATAGTATATCTCAATCTGGAAAAGGATTAAATTTATACTGAGTAGATGTCATTTCATTTACTTTTACGAGTTTGAAACGACAAGTACTCGTTAATCTTTTCATTTTTTGAGAGTTAGAAAAGAGCTTAAAGATTACTCTGGGGTTCACTTTTTCATTTGTTTTTTATGAGTCTGAAAAAGTGATAAAATAAAACTCGTTGAATTAGTCAAGATAGATCACCCTTACCAAGAACATCTGACCTGTCGTTGCACAAGGAAACGTACATTACTAATTTCAAGGAAAAATATTAAAAAATGAGTGAAATATGCCCTAATTTGGTTAAAAATTTATTTAAAACTTATAAAAAGGGAAAAAAGTAAGTTATTATTACCATTTTACCAATTTACAATTGTGAGAGAATTTTTACCTCATTTTACCCTGATTTTAAGGCAAGGAGCACAATTAATCTGAGACACCATTTGTCGAGACGCTTGTTGTAGGTAAGAGACATGTCCCTCCTCTTCATTTTGGTAGTAATTTTATGAATTTTCATCGATATGGTAGGTTGAAAGGAAGACTTGCAAAAAATTCATATTGTGGGTGACCAGTGTGGGTTTCACCCATCGGACTCACGCTGCTCACCCTGCGTTCAATTAGGCCCTCATGCTAGTAGCACTAGAAAATTCCTAAAAAGACACGTTGGCGTCGAGGTAAAAAATTTAAAGTGAAATATTCCATGTAAAATAGTTAATCTTGGATTTTCTCTCCATGGATGCTCATGAAATGTTGGTTTGTTGATTTTTTGTAGGATAACCAGTCCAAAATGGTGATTGAATGGAAAGGGAGGGGTCATGAAGCCGAAGACGGTCAGGCTATGCAGGATCAAGATTGTATTAATGCCCTATGAGCATGTGTTTTTCTCAAGTTCTTCATGATTCTCGAGATCATATCACAACCCGATTTATTGCAGCACCTAATCAATTGGTAGGATGTAGATCACCAATTGTTCATGTTTAGGGATCAAGAGCTTGAAATTGAGGTCATTGACATTTATTTTATCACTGGATTTTCCATAAAGGGACAATAGGTGCAGTTGTCTGGATCCCGTACTAGAGGAGAGAGCACGGATATGCTCATTGTGAGGCATTTCCCGGGAGCCAAGAATACTCACAGCAGGAAAATCGACATCAATACCATTACTAACCTCCCACTACAAACAATCCTACACACTATGGCCTGAATGGTTGGGGCACAAGCAATGCATGAGGTAATGAAGTCTCATTTCCAATATGCGATTGAGTGCCTAAATCCCACGGTTTTCAATTGGTGCAAAGGTTTGTTGGTGTGCATGAAGCGCCAACTTACCAAGTATAAGTCAAAGAATCTAAAACAATTTTGTTTTGATCTATTCTGGTGACGTTCATCCTGGAACATGTGCCATTTGACCATTACCATTGGTTGGAAATGGATCCACCATCACCCAAAGATCCACGATTACTTAGATGGGGAGAGTTGATGCCTCAACATGGAAGCAATCAACATATGTCATTCCCACTAACATTTTTTGGATGGTTGTGTCATTAGCTAATCATGGTCAATTATTGGGCGTATTCAGGCATGGATTTCTGACGAGATCTAGATCTTCCACTCCCTCCAAGGGAACAATGGACCAATTCAAGTAAAAAAATATTTTTGAAGTTTTTGAAGTTTTTGAAGTTTTTATTTTTTTATATGTGTACTGTGATTTGACTTATGAAGTTGTGAATATGTTGGACCAGAGAGACCTCTAGGGGTTTCTCCAATATTCAAGTGAGTGGCACGCCATATTGACAAGGCTCCTTCATATGAGGAGGGAGCAGATCCTATCGTTGAGGTAGAGCATAACTTGGAAGTTTTAACCACGGGGATTCCAGAGTATGCCTCGATCAATGAGGTGCCATTACACTACCATAGGTACACTATAGGGGTTTCTGCCATACTATGTCAGCTGATGGGCCAAGCCATTAGGGTTGTCTCGTGCTATGATGAGAGCCATGTGGTGAATGCCAGCTTCTAGTTTACTTTCTACACTATTGTAGGCTTATAAAGCCATGTGTCTCAGAACACAAATTTTGTTATTTTGATGTAGAAAAATCTTGTGCAAACACTTTCTATGTGTGTGTGTGTGTGTGTGTGTGTTCATGTTTACCATGTCTGATATGTGATGCTTTATGATTTACAAGTTTCACAAATGTCTATCTAACACATAGTTAGCCAATGCATCTGTTAATGTGTTCATGCATCTTGGAATGTGATCATAAGTAATAAAATCAAATTCTCTTTCCAATAAAGGAACTCGCAAATTCATTCTCAAAATTTGAGAATTTCTAATTGAATATTTTCCATTAAGTTGTAGCACAATGATTTGTGAATCAAGTTTCACAATTAACTCTCTAATGCCAAGAGCAATAACTTCTTACTAAACCTCGATGACCGCACTATATTTGGAAATGTTATTAGTCATCCAACCTAAACATATACCTTGTAAATTCACTAACTCACAATTAGGGTCATAGATTTCCCAATTATCAGAAGATAGATTATGTGTACTATGACAAGCACCATCAGTAAAACTAATGTAATGGTTGGATGACATCTGCAAACCAAGTAGAGCACGAGGTAAGTAGAGGAAAATGTTTGCAAAATAAAACTAACACACCAAAATTGCACTGCATAGTAATGAAAACACACTAATGTACATAAGTATTTAAATAGAAAATGTGTAAAAAAATTCAAATGAATCTCATTTTTGGTGAACTCGGGTAATTAATCAAGAAAGAATAAAACTAGTTTCCATTATTGGCATGACATTTAAGCATTGACTCAAGAAAATAGTGGAATAACACACATAAATGACAATGCCCCCATGCCCCCCAGGCAAGTGAGGGTTATGATTCATAGGATGAATATCCCATTATGATAATGGGTGAACAATAAATATTTTATGAGAAAATCTCATAAAATAAGGAAAGAAAATCTTAATCTGATGGCGAGAAAAATATGCCGCTAGTTCAAAGAATTTGACAATATCAGGTTGGACTGAAATTTCAAATGGCAAGGTAGTAGTAATATCCTCCATGTTTCCCACAAACAAAACTTCATGCACAGAAATGGGTGTTTGAATTCGATGTGTGAGTGTATGGGAAACAAGGGTATCCAAACACAATGAAATCTCGTCAAACTCGGGAGAAATGAGGAACGATGATGAGCATCATTCCAAGGAGTTTCCTTAAAAGACATAACCTCGGTGATACTCTCTTCAGTGGGAAATGTCTCATTCAAGGGATCCGATAATCCCAAGAACCAAGCCAAGGGGACTGTAACTATGCATCTAGATGCATACAATGAGTAGTATGACTTTCAAAAGCATTTGTTGAAGCAAAAACAACAGCTTGATAGGCTTGTTCTACTGGGTTGAGCAGCAAGACATCACCAAAAGAATCAACCTAGTTCGAGGAAGGAATGATTCAAGGATTGTAAGAAGTAGAGATCATGTTGACAAAAGCGACATGTGGAGGTGGGAGGGAAAAAATTCCCATAAGAGAAAAATATTAAAAAATACCCACCCCAATGCCCTCATAAGGAATGTCGGTATTTTCAACATGTGGCACGTTTCCATTCAAATGACCAGAAGAGAAAAATTATAACTAATCAACGGTGATTATTTTCCCCTCATGAGGAAAACGGAGAACGTTGAACAAAGAAGAAACCATGCAAAACATATCATGAGTCCAACTTCATCCAAATAGAAGGTTATAATAAAATTTTCCTCAACGAATTCTACTTCTAATTCAATAGTTTTCCCCTTCCAACATGATGGGAAAACTCATGAGAACACCATAAGGATGAGATCCTCTGCCATCAAAGGCTTCTAAGGTGTTTGGAGAATGGTTGAGAGGCAAAGAGCCTATAGCTTTCTAGCATGAAATAGACATGATGCAGGTGGAAACACCCTCACCAATCACAGTCTAATGAATTGTCTTCCCTTTTATAATGACTTGGACTAAAAACGCAAGTTGATGGGGAAGATGAGGAACATGATTTTCCAGGTCAAAAGTAATCAAACTCGAATTCGTAGGGTCAATTCCTCCTATAGTAGATAGTAATTCTTTCTATTGTGTTGGACGATTCTGGAGAACTTCCAAGGCAGACATTGCCGAAGGCACTTGAGCTAAATCTTCAAAAATATTGTAATGTTGGGTAGCTCGCACATTCAGACTATAAGATGATTTCCAAAGGAAACCCTTGTGAGGTGGTTGGATAACTGAGTCATTAATAGGTCTCTCAATATGAAGAAGACCAAAACTGGGTGGAGTATAAGTAGAAGGTGTATCAGCAACTTCTTTCTCCATAGTGTGTTTGGAAGGAGTTGGATAGTCTTTTGACTGGGTGGCAACAGAAATAGGAATTGTTCCACTCATATAAACTGGAGAACCTGAAGATGTAGAAGATCGCATTTTTTCTACCAATTGGATATGTTGTGATGTGAAAGGTTCTTTTAGTACAGGCAGTGTCCCTTGAGTGCCTTTTAACAAGCGACTAACTTCTGCACGATAGGGAAAATCCTTGGTATAGTGATCTTCCTCACAAATGAGGCAAGGATATTTGGGCTTATGTTTAGATGCATCATCAATAGATGACTTTGGAGGATCTTGTTTTTGGGTATCATATTTTTCATTTCCATTACCCTTATTTTTACCTTTGGAGGCTTTTTGATCCGAATTGGATCCTTAAACTCTCTTAAAGTTACCCAAACTCTATAAAGAAAATTATGCCAAAGTTCAAAGTCTTGTGGATATCGAGCTTATCAGAAATAACCTCTAAACAATGGCAATTTGTGGTCAACACGGAACAACGAGGACCCTCTGTCAAAGCACGCAGACCGTTGGCCCATGGTGACCACGCACTGGCACAAATTGGCAATCGGGAGGCCAAATCCAAAAGCAGAGGCAGTTTCTAATACACAATTAGCACTTGCCTAATCGCATATCGTAGGGCATCCCCCTCAGTGAAGGAAAGCCCCAAGTGCGCGGTCACGAGGAAAAGTACGGGAATTGCCAATTCCATCAGAAGGTGGGTCCCACACCAAAACCGACAGGATATCGCGAGCACTTCAGGTGGTAAGCCATTTCGACCAAGTCCCGCATGATTCCATACACTGGGTGACACATGTCCAGTGGATGAGAGAGAAAACCTCTCACATCACGTAAGTAAAGGTCACGCAACTTACCCGTGTGATATGGACAGAGACCGTAGGATCTGGAGGCTCCAGATCAATGGTGTAGATGCAACCGATGGATGACCGGATTTGACAAAGTCATAAAGCAGATTGTGCAGGACTTTGAAGTCTGACGTGGATGATGAGTTGGCAGAGTTTCATGTTTCGCAGGCATTCTTGGAGTAAACGGAAATAAAGGTTGTTTCAAATGATCGAGTGTTTCCGGTGAACCTGACACTTATCCGTTATAGAATAGGTGGTGACTTCCCTGTGAGGTGTGATGCAGTGACTATAATAGCTGAAGAAGGGATTCGAACAAACAGAGGCATGGAACGAGAGAGCTGAAAGTGGAAACGAACATTCAAGAAGCAGAGGGCTTAAAGCCACAGACTGACAGAGATAGAGGGGGGAGAAGAAGAGAGGAGAGCAAACAACGAGAAAAATCTAAATGCGTAGAGAGTCTTTGGAGTCACTCGGAGATTGAGTGAAAGCCAAAGAGCTCAGTTGATAGTAGGATATTGTTGTTGGATTTGCTTGGAGGTCGAGCGACTCACAGAGGCATGCAAAGGCCAAGAGAAAGAGCTTAAAGAGCCAGAGCAGAGAACCACAAGCCACAGCCAGAGCCAAGAGCCAAAGCGAGTGCCAAAAGTGAGAGTTGAAAGCCAGAACCAGAGCCCAAGCCAAAGAGCCAAATCTAGAGTCAGAGCCAAGAGCCAAAGCAAGAGCTAGAGCCAGAGACAAGAGCCAGAGCCAGAAAGCCGAAGAGCTCCAAGAGCCAAGGGATAATATGGTGTTCTGAGCCCAATTTTTTTGTGTAAAACATTGGAGTTGAGTGTGGAACTTGTAAAAGAATTGTTGCCATAATCCCAGGGAGCCTAGTCGAGTTGACTAGAGCTCAAGGAGACGTAACCCAAGCGTTTCGGGTGAACTCCATATTAAATTGTTTTCTTATGTGTTTGCTTATTGTTGCATTTGTCTCTTATCATATGTATTTACATATCAGCATGAACAACCGAATTTTAGAAGCACATAAACAGTCAAAAACACGTGTCAGCATACACCTTATTTTCAAGCATTCCTTAATTCTGCATTGGTTAATCATTAAGACTTGGGAAAATTTAAAGCTTTGGAAGTTTTAGAGGTTCTTGTAAGTTAGATAAGAATCCTAAGAGCCCCATTTTCAGATCAGGTGGTATCAGAGCTTAAGATTGATTAACCCCACCTTCAAAGAAAGTTGTATCAGAGTGCTTGATTGACAGGGCAAAGATTGCTTATCTGAAAGGTTTTTGGACATTCAAGGATTGATTGCCTCATTGATTGTATGCATGGTTGCAAACTGACTATTGTTTGAGTTTGCAGAGGTGAAAGGAAAGCTATTGATAGCTCGGTCCAGGAAGGACAAGAAGGAAGAAGGGTTGAAGGAATTATTCTATCCCAAAGGACCTCAAGGCAATCCTTGAAGCACAGAAGGTTGTTGTAAGAGGTTACTAAATAAGCTCTATAATAATCTTGTTTGGAGTTCTTTTTCTCATTTGCATAATGAAGAATTCTACAAGTGAATCCTCGAATTCTTCTTTCTTCACAAGTTCCTTTGATGGAGACATGAAGCAAGACTTGCTCATCATGATGAATAAGGTAAGAGAAATGTATGAGGATGGAAGGAAGAGCAGCATACTTAGACAGCAGTTGAATTCCGTGGAGGAAGAGAAGCAGGTGCTTTCTGACAAATTGCAGGAAATGGAGAGGCAACTTCATATTGCAAATATGAACCTGAAAAGGATGCATGAGTTGGAGTCACAACTCTTTGTTGCCAAAGAAGGCCTTGGTCAGTATCAGCTTGAAGAAGATGGTAACCATTATAGTTTGTCTTCAAATTCTTCTAAGATGCTTATATTGGTTCTTTTGAAAAACATACTAGAGGCATAGGTTCCAAGCTAATGTCCAAGATGGGCTATGAAGGAAAAGGATTGGGAAAATATGCACAAGGTATTGTTGAGCCAATAATGGTTGAGGAAAGGCCTAAGTATTTGGGTCTTGGTTATGGATAGTCTTATGGAGAGAGTTCCAAAGCTTCCATGAAAGCCATTGAAATAGTTCCAAAAAGGAGTTTCATTGTAGGTCCTCTACCTCAGAAGTGTGAGGATTGTATTCATGAGGAATGCAATAGCTCGAAACATCATTCACAGGATGCAAGTGTTCAGAAGCACACACTTGAACCAGAGAGTTGTGGAAACTCTAACAGCCTTAAAGAAAGTGATGGTGTTCCAAAGGGAGCCACTTCTTCATTTGCTTCACCTACTCCTAAACGAAATAAAGGTGAAAAAGGAAAGTATAAATCTAGTTCTAAACACATTCCTTTTGATTTTGTAAATCCTGGAAAAAGAATTGCATGTTCCTTTTGTGGTTTGAATAACCATTATGTTTCTAGATGTTGGAAGAGGATGGCCACATACAGGAAACTTTTGAAGGAAAAGAGGCAAGCATCCAAAGGCCCACAAGACAAGGCAAATCATGTTGTCAAAAGGATGCACATGTGTTGCACTTACTGCCATAAGCAAGGGCATCTTGTTGAAAGGTGTTGGACTTTGAATCCAGCACTACTTCCACCAAAGCTGAAGGAGAATTTGGAAAAAGAAAATGGCATGGATGGAAATTAATATTCCATGATTGATGTGTTTCAAGATGATTCACATATTGATGTTGAAGTGTAAACCAAGGAGGGACCTTTGAAATGGATTGGTAAGAAATGGCTAGAATTCTTATCCAATTAAGACTGCATGTCCTTTGATGCATCTATTTTCATTTCTTTGTGGAATAAATGAAAGTTGCAGGATCTTACCAAAATGGTAAATGGAAAGAAGTTGAGTAGGAAACTCACTTTATTGTTGCAATAATATGTTCATTTCAGCTTTGAAAGTACAGTGTACTTAAGCAAAAGTTGATAGATGGAATGCATGCATGAGCATGAGATGCATGTAATGTTGGCTTGGGAGAAGTTAACTTGGTCTCGAAAATGGAGATAATGATGAAGTGTTTCATATTTTGGAAAAGAGTTCTAAAGGCCTTTTTCTACATGCTTGACCTGAAGGGTCATTTGTTTTAAAGGCATGTTTTATTGGCTTGTTATCTGGTCAATCATTTGTATGCAGATATAAGACAAGGAAGGGTTCACAAGATGTGAAATATGTTTCTTTTTTGAAGTAGGAGTTAGTCCATCCAGTTTTTGTTTGTATACCTGCTGTTGTTAACAGTTGTTGTTGGAAGCTTTTCAAACAGGTGCAAATGAAATTTTTGTGGAGCAGATGTACTTCACATTCGTTTGAGCCACCTTGGATCAAGGATCAAGGTAAAGAAGTTCAAACTACCTTCTCTCAAATTCACAGCAGAGGTTTGCATGAAGTCAAGGAGGAAAACAGTTCTTCCCAAGATGACCAACCCATCCAAGAAGGGAAGTGGTTAGAGATTGTGGTTCAGAGGCACTATGCAAAGGCAAGTGTAGGGAGGCTGAAAGAAGAGGGTGTTGTTACTCTCATTTACTTCTCAAATCAGTATATCAGTCTTTTGGTGGACCAAAAGTTCTTTTAGTGGGAAGGTGTGATCTGAATTGGATCCTTAAACTCTCTTAAAGTTACCCAAACTCTGTAAAGAAACTCATGTTGAAGTTCAAAGTCTTGTGGATATCAAGCTTATCAGAAATTACCTTTGAAAAATGGCAATTTGTGGTCAGCACGGAACAACGAGGACCCTCAGTCAAAGTGCACAGACTGTTGGCCCATGGTGACCGTGCACTGGCACAAATTGGCCATTGGGAGGCCAAATCCAAAAACGGAGGTAGTTTCTGATATGCGATTAGCGCAGGGCATCCCCCTCAATGAAGGAAATCCCCAAGCACTCGGTCACAAGGAAAAGGCATAAAATAGTATGGGAATTATCGATTCTGTCAGAAGGTGGGTTGCACGTCAAAACCAAGAGCGAGCACTTCAGGCGGTAAGCGGGTTTGACTGAGTCCCATGTGATTCCATACACTAGGTGACACGTGTCCAATGGATGAGAGAGAAACCACTCACATCGCACGAGTAAAGGCCACACAACTTACCCGCATGATATGGACAGAGACCGTAGGATCTGGAGGCTCCAGATCAACAGCAGAGATGTGACGAATGGATGACCAGATTTGACGAAGTCATAAAGCATATTGTGTGGGACTTTGAAGTCCAACATGGACGATGAGTTGGTAGAGATTCGTGTTTCATGGGAATTCTTGGAGTAAACACAAATACCAGCCATTTCAAATGATCGAGTGTTTCTAGTGAATCTGACACGAATAGGTGGCCACTTCCCTGTGAGGTGTGATGTAGTGATTATAACTGTTGAAGAAGGGATTCGAGCGGACAGAGGCAAGGAATGAGAGAGATGAAAATGGAAATGGACAGTCAGGAATTAGATGGCTTAAAGCCACAGACTGACAGAGATAGAGGGGGGAGAAGAAGAGAGTCGAGCGAACAGTGAGAAAAAGTCGAATGCACTAAGAGTCTTTGAGTCACTTAGAGGTCGAGTGAAAATCTAGAGAGCTCAATTGACAGCAGGATATTGTTGTTGGAGTTGCTTGGAGGTCGAGTGAGTCACAGAGGCATGCGAAGGCCAAGAGAAAGAGCTTAGAGAGCCAGAGCAGAGAGCCACGATCCATAGCCACAGCCACAGCCAAGAACCAGAGCGAGTGCCAGAAGCGAGAGCTGAGAGCCAGAACCAGAGCCTAAGCCAAAGAGTTAGAGCTAGAGTCAAAGCCAAGAGCCAAAGCCAGAAATTCGAAGAGCTCCAAGAGACAAGGGATAAGATGGTGTTCTGAGTCCAATGTTCCTGTGTAAAACATTGGATTTGAGTGTGGAACTTATAAAAGAACAATTGCCATAATCCCAGGGAGCATAGTCTAGTTGACTAGAGCTCAAGGAGACGTAGCCCAAGAATTTCGGGTGAACTCTGTATTAAATTGATGTCTTATGTGTTTGCTTATTGCTGAATTTGTCTATTATCATATGTATTTACATATCAGCATGAACAAACAAATTTTAAAAGCACATAAACAGTTAAAAACACATGCCAGCATACACCTTATTTTCAAGCATTTCTTAATTCCACATTGGTTAATCATTAAGACTTGGGAAAATTTAAAGCTTTGGAAGTAGGAGAGGTTCTTGTAAGTTAGGCAAGAATCCTAAGAGCCCCATTTTCCGATCACTTTATCTGCCATGGTAGACTGAATGGTGTTAACCTCAGAGTTTTTACCAGGATTTGAAGAGGGACTTGAAGGAGGATTAGATGTAGAATTTGAAATGGATTTTTGCTTCGAAGAAGCTTTACTGGAAGTTTGAGTCACTGATTTAATAATACTATTGACAGCTGGTACATCTGGAGGTTTAGAAGATGTTGGATTCATAGATGGTCTAAGATCATCAAGCAAGAGAGATCATATAATGTGCAAGATTTGGAATATGAAAAATCTAAATATTGGGCATAGGAAATGGATTGATATTTAGTTACACAATGATCTCTTATAGCTATGTCCATGGAAATTTTTTTGACGAATGATTTTGTAAACCATTCAATTAAAAACTCATTAGGTATATCAAACTTGATAAGGTGACACTAGCATCTCCATTCATGGATATGATTAGAGATGTGGGTAGCAATATTCTGTTTCAAATATGTAAGAATATGACTACCATTTTCATAGAGAACCGATAACTAGAAGTGAGGAAGGTCATTGCCAAATAAATGAAGTCTTGATAGGAACCTTGAGGTAACTCAATGTACCATTTTGTGATAGCACTCATCAGGGTTCTTTGGAAAATACGTAGATGAACAAAGTCTTTAACCCAGGAATTGGATGAACACCTTAAATGGTAGGTCATAAAGTGGGCCTAGGGGTCTTCTCCAGACTTTCCATCGAATTTTGGACAATTTCTAGGAATATTAGTAGGAACCAGAGGCAATACCGTGAATGAAGTATTGGATCATTAGTGAGTCTTGACACATCCAATAGTTCCAACATTGCTAGAAATGGAAATTGTGGATTGAAATGCATGGGAGGCCTTTGATAAGTCCCATCTTGTGGATTCCACCCTTGTTGGTATGGGTTCTACCCCCAAAGTGGCATATTTTGACCATAATGAGCTTGATATTTTCCCCCACTCAGGATTATTCTAACCATAAAAAGATGGATTCTACCCCTACAAAGGTGGTTTTTGAAAAGGCTAAGGTTGATACTAACCTACCATGGGTCATTGACAACCATAAGGTGGATAAACATCTTGTGAGGCATATGGATTATAAGGTTTTTGTTGAAATTGTTGACCCTGGTGATAGAATTGTTGGCTCTGTTGCTGCAGGGATTGTCCTTGTGGCTGTAAGGGTTGACCGTGTTGACATAAGGGTCATTTTTTTTGTTACAAGGGTTTTCCTTGTTATTGCAACAGTTGTTGGTAAATCCCTTATTGCACATAAGGTCCTTGTTGTACATAAGGTTGTTGTTGTTGGAAAGTTCCTTTTGGAATTTGCTGAGTTCCGAGTTGCTACTCATAATTTCCAACTTGAATTTGACCAGATGCCCCAAATGAGGGATTTGAACCAGACTACATTTGGGGGCATGCCGATTGAGTAAAGGGTGGATTTTGAGGTTGTTATGAGCCATACAGAGGGTACGATTACTGGTAGGGTATCTGAGCTAAAAGAGGTTGTTGATATTCAGAAAATTGGCAACACTAAGAGTATGAGTAGCTGAGACTTCTGGAGGACCTTGAGAAGAGGCTAGAAACTCACCTTATGGAGCCATGGGTGGAAATAGTTGGCGAGGAGGAACCCGAGATGGTCATGGACATAACTCAAAGGTACATCGGGATTATCGTATGGACTATAAGGTTGTTGACAAGATATAACCACTAGATCAAAAAGAAAATTTCAAGGGAATGAAACAAACCTTTGTGGACTCTCAATTTCTGGATCAGATTCCTAAGATGATGAGTCTCGAGGTGGAGGACGAGAAGCAAGGGGTTGAATAATAGGGATAATTCCAATTTCAATACCTTAGGCTTCAAGTGACTGTCAAAACTCAGCATGAACTCCTTGTGATGACCCTTCAGTGTCAAATGATGAAGGGGAAATGTAAGGTGAACCCAGTGGTTCAGCCACAATGACCTTTTCTCAAAAACAATAAGGGGTGGATGATTTGAGCCTACAATTAAAATTTACTATTTATCAGAAAATATGAGGCCAAGGATAGCTACATAGGTAATTCATGTTATCGTGGGAAATGTTATCACTGAAAAAGTTTTCTAAATTCTTGGACAACCCGCATGGTTCCAAAGTTTTTGTGTTAGACATGGTCAAGTCATTTTTATGTTTTTTAAAGTATAAGTCATGGGGTTAGAGTCTCATTTCCATTATCAAATATAAGTAAAAAACCTTGTTTTACTACTTATGAATCCCATATCATTTCAAAAATTTCATGTGTCTGGTCATTTCAAAAATTTAAACGTGCTACGAAACTGTCTAAGAGTTTTCGTAGCGCAAAGGCCTGAAATTACACTGGATGCGCTACGAAGTCACTGAAGCACCATTTTTCAGCAAAAAAACAAA